>JAWWLT010000467.1:0-11364 GCA_035040995.1 Premnoplex brunnescens
GGGCTGGTCCTGGGCAGGGCTGAGGGTTGGGCTGGATGATCCTTGGGGGTCCCTTCCAGCTCAGCAGATCCTGGGATCCTGTGCAAATCCCAAGCAAAGCTGCTCCTTCCACCCCTCCAGGGCAGTGTCCTGCTGGAGCTGCACCCACAGCACCATCCTGGGGCAGGGGCAGAGCAGGAGGTGGCAGCTGTGGGCAATGTGCCCTGCCGTGGACTTTGGCACTGCCCCTCAGGCTGCTCCAGTCACACTCAGCTCACAGGGGGAATTCCAGGCACAGCCAGTGAGGTGAGGGACACTCACCACTACAGCATGTGCTCGTTTGCTCCAGCTGAACTGACAGGATGCTCTGCTATTTTTAAATATTCCCCCTGGCCACCCAGCCCATTGGACCTAGAATCCTTTGTGCCATTTGTATGGACACAAATAAACAGGGAAGTTTTCCCAACAATTTGCCCATTCATTTTGAGGTTGAGTTTGGCCCCAGATTCTTGGTGGTGTTTAAATAGGACAGTTTATGATTCCCAAGGCCACAGAGTCACCCTGGAAGAAGGAAAATAACGAATGACACCAGAAAAACTAAAAAAATTGTCCTTACTAGGTTAGTCCCCAAGTGCAGTTTGAAATGGGGCTGCATCATGAGATGGATCAGCACAAGGCCTGGATGGGGCTGGGCAATGCCAATTCATTCTTTTTAATGGGGACAAAACACTCCTGTATTCCCTAAAACTGCCTCTCTGCTAAGATCTAGGGATAAACACACAACTTCTAATGCAGTTCTCCCAAATCCAATAAACTGAGCAGCAATTAGAACCTCTTCAGTCTATTAGGACAGTGATATCAGCAGTGTCTGTTTGGACTGACACTCCCCAAATCCCCTTTTTCAGTGAAGCCAGGTAATAACACATCCATGAACTTCCTTGGAAGAACCATTTCCCATGGCAAGAGTTCCCCAGAAGCTTCTGCTGGTCTTTGCATGAATTACATTTCATTCCCTCCCTTCTGCTGCTCCCTAAAGAAACTTGCAGCACTTTGCCAGCTCAGATTCTCTCTTTCACATCCCAATCAGCAACAGAAAACCAAAAGAGTTTTATGAGTGGACTGGGTCCTTTCACCAAACTTCCTCATGAGTTTTGCATTAGTGGCCAAACACACCAAAGACCTGGGGTGGGGACATGAGGGGATGTTTTTGGCCACCAAGAGCAGCATCTTTTGATGGATCTCAAGGGAGCACCCTAAACACACCAAAATGGGGAGAAAATGCATCATTCAGGCAACAACCATAATTTTATAGTTAAGAGTCATTTGAGTTTTTTTTTTTTTAATTTATAAAGCAGGCTTTTCAGTTCTTTGATGTATAAGCAAATGCACTCTGCACAGCTTCTCCAAATTTGCAGCATTTGTTCTTTAAAGTTGGAAAAATGCAGTCCCTGAATAATAATAATGTCAGAACTGGTGCAAAGCTGGTTCCTGCAGCAAGCCTGGCTCTGTCCTAAGCAACCCCACAGCAGAGTAAAAGCTCTAAAATACTTTGTGCAAAGTATTTCAGTCAAATCTTAAACAGAGAAGGCACAAGGAAAAATAGAGTGAAGCAAAATTGTGGAGGATTGTTGTCCCCAAGCGATGTCCCCACCTCCAGCACCCTGCCTGCCTGGAGCTCCATCTCTGCAGCACAGTCAGGAGCCACAATTAACAAGCTCTTAGAAGCAGAGAATTACAGAATGGTTTGTGCTGGAAGGAGACTGCAAAGCCCATCCAGTCCCATCTCCTGCCATGGGCAGGGACACCTTCCACCAGCCCAGGTTGCTCCAAGCCCCATCCAGCCTGGCCTTGAATATTCCCAGGGATGGGGCAGCCACAGCTTCTCTGCCCAACCTGTGCCAGGGCCTCAGCACTCTCCAAGTAAAGATTTTTTTTCATAATATTTAATTTAAACCTATTTTCTTTCAATTTTAACCCACTCCCCCATGTGCAGTCACTCCAAGCCCTTGGAAATAGTCTCTCTCCAGCTTTCCTGTAAGTCCCCTTCAGGTCCTGGAAGGCCACAACAATGTCACCCCAAAGCTTTGCTTCTTTGGCTGAACACCCCAGCTCTCCCAGCCTTTCCTCCCAGCAGAGCTGCTCCACCCTCTGACCATCCTGGTGCCTCCTCTGGCCTCTCTCCAGCAGCTCCCTGTCCTGGCTGTGCTGGCCCCAGGGCTGGAGGCAGCTCTGCAGGTGAGAGGGTCTCACCTGAGGGGGCAGAGGGGCACAATCCCCCCCTCCCCTCTGCATATGCTGCTTGTGGTGCAGAAATGAAATGTCCTCTCGTTGTGCCAGGGGAGGTCCACTTTGGATATTAGGAAAAAATCTCTTCATGGAAAGTGCTGTCAAGTGTTGGCACAGTTACCCAGGGAGGTGGTGGAGCCACCATGCCTGGAAGTGTCCAAAACACGTGTGGATGTGGCACTTGAGACCTGGTTGACCTGGTGCTGGTTGATGATTGGACTGGACGATCTTAGAGAGATTTTCCCATCTTAAGGATTCTGGAATTCTGTTTGCTGCAGCTCTGAACTCACCAAGGGGCTGAAGCGACAGGGCAGGGGCAGCAGAGTGGCAGCAGAGTGGCAGCAGAGTGGCAGCAGAGTGGCAGCAGAGTGGCAGCAGAGTGGCAGCAGTTCCCAAGGCTCTGCCTGTCAAACCTTTGTGTCTCCTTGCCCCCAGCAGCTGTGCCTCCCTGCCCGGCATCTCCTCATGCTGCCCCAAAGCACAAAGGAAGCCTTTGAAACACAGAGCAGAAGGGGCTGCAGGGGCTTAACCCTGCACACCTTTTCCCAATCTGCTGTTCTTGGCAGCACGAGCTGCTAAGCTATTGCTAATAAAAATATATTAATGCCTGTCCTCGGCACTTGCTTCCTGCCTGGAATTTCTCTCACCCAACTTCGGGTTTCTACAAAGCAAATACCTTCACGCCTCCTTTTATGGAGGAAGTCCTAGAGTTGATTCACTTGGTTGCAAGATACACATCTAAAGTAGGTGAATCATGTCCTGGAACATTTTTTCCCCTCTGCTGACTGCAAAGGGAGAGTGGCTGAATTCTCATCTGGAGAGAGATGAGAGGAATCCCAACCCTGCTCTCACACTGCCCCGAAACTCTGGTCCCGTGCTCTCTCCAGGATGTGTGGAGGTGAGGGCATGAGTGTGCATTATTTTACACCTCATCAAACCACCAGAAATGTCACCTGACCACCTTCACTGTGGTTATTTATATTATTCATGCCTTTGGTACATCATTCACTGATGAGCACCATACCAAAGAAAAACCCCAAATATTTTAAACAAGGAAATTCATCAAAAAGACCCTTCCAAATGCAATGTAGGAACTGAGAACTCAGAAACTTAGGGAATTAAGATTTTGGGACACATAGAAAAATAAATTCAAATAAACACTTGTGAAATGAAGATGCCGAGAATCCCCTCACACTCTGAGCAATCGCTGCAGCCAATCTCAAAATGACAGGAGATTCTAAAATCACCCCTGCAGTGTCTGTGATTCCAGAGGATGAGCTGCCATTCCTGCTCAGACTGAGGTCTGTTCTCCAGAGGTGCCCACAGGGCTCTACCATCCAACTGCACCCCAGAAGATACAGCAAGGGAAGAGGACAGGTCTTCTCTTGAACTCTTGGTTGAACTTCATCAGTATTGTCATGAAAACCCAAAACCAGTTTGCACAAATAGTGGACAATGGCTACAAAGTGTTTGAGCCACCTGGAAGTCTACAAGCAACCAGGAGTTGGTTGGCATGGCCAAGCAGACAAGACCCACAACCTCGCTGGGGCTGGGCTGTTTTCAGGTGAAGGTCGAAGCCCTCTGAGCTGTGTAGGGGCTACTCTGGCACTGAGGGCTGGATCTGACCCATCTGGGAATGCTGCTCCTCCCAGAACAGCCCTGGGGACTGGGCAGGACATCTCCACTTTAGCCAAGAGTTGGCTGAAGTCCTTCCAAACTCAGTTTGGACAATTTGAAAGCAAACAGTGCACAAGGAAGATCCCAGCTGTCTTAATACAACTTTAGTGGGGTTTTTAGTCTCTCCTGTAAACAACACGGCCTTGCATCTTGTTAAGGACTAAGGGGGTTTTCACAACCACCAGACAGCCCCTGCTAAACTTCTTTTACATGAAAAGCAATTTTCCCCTGGTGTTTCCCATCTCTCCTGCATTCAGGATCACAGAAGCAGCTGAAAGAATTTAAATTTACCATCGAGATGATTTGGGATTTATTCCTGAAGTCACAGTGTGGGAATGGTCTAGGGAAAGAGGATGCAGATTTCTGGGAATCCAGAGAATGGCACTGGAACTCCAGAAACTGAGACACAGCCTTTGGCATGTGGATCACCTGGACTCCTAATCAACCAGTACACACCAGTACACACCAGTCCTGCAAGCCAGCACCCCCAGGGCAGAGGAAAGGACTAAAGGCAGATGTTGCTGTGCCATCAGAACCTCCTGCTCGGAGCAGGCTCTGTCAGGGCAAGGTGGGGAAGGTTAGCCTGGGTTTATATCCATAGTAAGGATGCTGCAGACAGGTTTTCTTTGTGTGTGTGTGCACAGATGTCTTATTTCACGGATTTGGCTGCTCTGCCTTGGGATGCAATTAAGATCTTGCCCATTTTTTAATGTGAAAAAAGAAATCAGGAGGAAGAACTTCTCACTTGCCTTAATTTGCTGTTTAAAGTGTTCAGCTACAATGAGGGAAGCTCAGATGAGACCTTGGTTTTCTCTTTCCAGGGGAGCCTCCTAATAACCTGGTGGGTGTGGGATGGATCATAACCCACATCAGGATCTGGATGTGTGTGATGTACACAATTAGTTCTTAGTTGGAGAAAAACATCCAGTGGGTTTTTCCATGTATCCAAACAGGCACTGAGAGCAAGTCTGTGCCACCCGCAGGACCAGCTAAGCCTCGCTCTGCCCCGGGAGCCTCTGCCAGGGATTTCTTTCCAGATCTGAGAAAATCACAGTCAGAATTGGATTATTCCTGCACAAGGTCTGCCTGTGTGAATCCAAATTTTCCTGCTGCCTGTGCTCAGGAGAGCACAGCCACGTTCCTGCCCTGTGCCTGTGGCCACCTCACGTGTCACAGTGTGGGGACAGGGGAGCTGGGCTGCTCCTCACCCCTACATTTTCTCTGTATAAAAATACAAACTTTCCCAACTGTGATAATTTCTTAAAGAATTTTTGGGTTAGAGCTGCTCTAAGTTCATTCTCCAGCATAGCTTTGTGTCAGGGGTGTGAAATCAGCCCATGGATTATCTTTGGTTATTTTATTGAGCAGAGAAAGGAATTAAACACTCTGTAGTCCTCTTTTCCTCTAAATCACCTCTTCTGTCACACGAGGTAAGAAGGACAAATCCTGAATTATTTTTTTTTTAGTTTAAACTTTTAATGGAAAGATGGAAAAGCATTTTCTGCATCTGGTGATGCTCCTCACTCTGGTGAGCTGCGGGCTGGTGTGTCCATCCACTCTCATCATTCTGGAGGATAAAACTCTGCTCCTCCTTGTCAGGTCTCCCCTTGTAACTCCCCCAAACAGCATTACCCAATATGAAAGAGCTGCTGCAATCCCCATCTGCAGCCCCTTAGAGACCCCAAGCGAGGGAAAAAATGGCAAAGCCTGAATGCAAAATCAAAGCTTCGAGCTCAAGGGGTCTGCAGGAGAAACAGGGAGAGGCAGAGCTGCCTGAAAATGTGTTTGAGCTGTCAGGCCCAGATGGTGGGCAAAGAAAAGGGCCCGTTCCTGGGAGCGCCTTTCTGATGATTTATTTCTGGATGCAGCGAGACAGGACAGGCACACAGAGCATTTCAGGGCTGCTGTAAATCAGGTTGTCATTTTTCCTGTCTTCCAAAGAGAAGCCCAGCGAGGTTAATTTAGGCAGAGAGGCGTCCTTCCCCCTCTCTGCACCGCCCTGTCCCTGCTGGCTGTGGCAGCAGCTGGGTTTTTGCCTCCTGCCAGCCAGGAGAACAGCAAAGGCTCCTGCTGGAGCTCGGCCAGCGCTCCGTGCTGCTGTCGCCAGAGCATGGGGGACACCTGGGAGCTTTAGGTGATGGCCAGATGTTTTTGCATCTGCTTTGGCATCTTTGACTGGCTCTGTGTGCATGTTTGGGAGGGTAATCCAGACGTGCTCGGAGCTGCTCAGCCTCGCAGATGCCTAAACCTGAGCAGATGCCACGGAGCACCTAAAATATCCCTGGGTGCTCAGTTGAGGCACCCACCGTGCTCAGAAATGCTCCAAGCTTTGGGCCTGGAGTCTCTGCTCAGATTTTAAAAGGTAAAGTATCTTCTTGAACAGCCCCCACCAGGCACGAGCAGCCCCCAAATGCAGCAGGAAGCACTAAAGGTGCTCTCTGCTCTGAGAGGGGCTGTGTGTGAGAGCTGCTTATGGGCAGTCACCCCCTCCCCAGGGGGACTTTTGTGGTGTTATCTGCACAGGAAAACAGAATGTTAAGGGGTGGAGTTGGATTTAAAGACCCTCTAGTCCCAAACCCCCCTGCCCTGGACAAGGACACCTCCCACTACACCAGGGTACACCAACCTGGCTTTGAACACTGCCAGGGATGGGGCACCCACAGCCTCCCAGGGCACTGTGCCAGTGTCTAACCAACCTTTGGCTGTTTCCTTCAGAGAGCTGTTCCTGCTCCCCTCACCTCCCGTGAGGACATTCCCTTTTGGGGGAGACTGACATGCAGTTCCAGAACTTGGCCACTTCTGTGGGTTATGTTTGGTTATGCACCTCATTTTACCTGCACACCCACCAAGGAGAACAGAGAGTCCATGGCAGGCAGGGGAACCAAATAACACCCTGCCCAGCTTCTCTCAGGCCCATTCCAGGAGCCATCAGCCCATCCCAGGAGCTCAGAGGAGCCCAGGACACAATGGCAGGTGGAGATTCAAATTATGGGCTCAGAGGAAGGGACACCCTGCCTGGCTGCTCCCAGGGCTGTCCCAGGAGAGCTACAGCCCCAGGGCACAGTCGTGAAAGCCCTTGAGATGAGTCAAGTGGAGCCCCTTTGGGACTGAGGGGGTGTGGGACACAGAGGAGTCAGGGGAAGGGCATTTGGGAATTGCACAACACTTGCAATGGGATGTTCAGGGAAGGAACCACAGCTGGGCAAGGGAGGGCTCAAGATGGTTTGGGGAGGAACATGTGGTAAAAGAGAGGGGTGAGGAGATAAAACAGGGCCATCCCTGGAGAACCACAGTGCTGGTCACCATTCTTGTCCAGCCACACCCTGGGTGGGAGTACAGCCTGTCCTGGCTTCTATGAAACCTCCCTTGTACCTTTTGCTGGCTGAGGGATCCTGTTGTGTGTCTGCTCAGGGTCTGGGTGCAGCAGCTGGGCTGGGCCCAGGGCTGGGTGTGCGATGATGAGCAAAGATCAGGCTGTTCGAGTGGGCAGGTAGTGAAGGTGCAGGGAGCCAGGGGTACACTCTGCAGCTCAGACACAGGAGAGAAGGGCTGCCAGAGGGACTGGGGTGTCCTGGCCAGCTGCTGGAGAGGGCACTGTGTGGGTGTGCTGGTGTGTGAGGGGGCAGGACCAGCAACTGGAGTCGCTGCACAGACCAGTGGCACCACCAAACATGGGGGTTTCCTCGGTACCTTGTGCTTTCAGAACGGAAAAGCTGCTTTGGTACCTCTGTCCCACCCATTGCAACCAACAGCTCTGAGACAGAGACTTAAACATTACTGCCCTGGTCATCCATCCAGGAGATCCAACCCCATGATCTCCACCAGCTCAGAAGTGCTGAGCTTCCTCCCCTGACTCTTCTCAGATGTTTCAAAGACTAGCTTGGAAATTTTTTCCTTTTATATATATTATTTTACAGTTTCAATTCAGCAGAGAAAGCTCCTAAAATTTTCCTTCAAGGGCTTAAATCCGAGTAATTACAGGCTGCAGTCACACAGTATATGCTGGCTGCTAGAGCTCCCTTCACTGCCAGAAAAGCAGGTCAATTATAAGCAATGAACCCACATTACCAGGAGAAAAAGCTGGTTTGAATTCTGGTCAATTAGTGCTAAAACTGTCTTGGAAGAGAAAGGTAAATTGAGCTAATGGAGCTCTGCAGTGAGACCTACATATCAGCACTGAGCCCTGACAGAAAAGGCTTAATTTCTGATATGGCACAAATTAATGATGTTTTGGCAGAAAATCAACTTCAAACCTGCAGGGTGAAGTCGCTGAGGTTCCCTCTTGTCTCTCCTCACCTCCAGCTTCTGGGCTTGAGTTAAAAAACATGCCCACTTAGGGAGGGTGCTGAAGCACATAATTAACTTTGAGGATGTTCTTACACACCGTCCCAGCCTGAGGCTCGTGACAAAGTGTGAAGAGCTCTGGTGTGGAAGGCCTTGCTGGGCTCCTGCCATTCCCAGGACTGCCACAGCCAGGAAGCACGAGGAGGAGGAGGAGGAGGAAGCATGAAGCAGGTTCCTCAGGTGCTCCTTGGAGAGGGCTGGCTCCCAAATATCCCAGAGACCTGGAACTGGCAGCTTTGAATCTGGGGGGTTTTAGGAATCCTCCACCACCAGCCCTCTTTTGAGTGCAAATTTTTGGAAGCAACACAAGCTTCAAGAATAAGGTTTAAAAGAAACCATGTGCTTGAAAACTGTCTTTTCTCCAGCTGGTAAATGTGCATCACCTCCCAGAGGCCACATTGGTAGGAAGGGAGAGTCAGGCACCTCCTGGGTCTCCAGCTCAGGATATTCAAGGATTCTGTGACTCCATTTCAAGGCACACAAAGGTGAATTGCCCTGTCAGGGTTTATGCCCAAGATCAACCAGTGGGATGCAGCAGCACAGCCAAGCCCAGAGGGATGACAGAGAAAGACTGAGTAGGCACTTCCCAGGATATGGAAGAAAAGCAGCAGATGGAAAGCTGAGACTTTGCTGCCCCAAATTGCCTCCTGCAAGCTGGAAAGGGGCTGTAGCTCCTCAGAGAATCCTAAAATGGTGTGGGCTGGAAGGGAACTTAAAGATCATCTCGTTCCACCCCCTGCCATGGCAGGACTGCTGTCCCCTGTCACGGCAGAAGCAGAAGCACACACATGGAGCCTGGCTCTGCACCAATGGCTGGGTCACCTGGATGACTCTTTTTAATCCCTGGTGCCCCTTTGTGCCCAGGAAGGGGAACATCCTTCATAGACTTCTGGCCATTATCTGGTCCAACCTTCTGCAGGGCCACCTCTGATCATCTTGGGATGGAGCAGCTCTGCTGTGGGGAAAGGCTGAGAGAACTGGGGCTCTTCAGCCTGGAAGAAGAGAAGCTTCAGGGTGACCTAACTGTGACTTTGCAGCAATTGAAGAGGCTACCAGAAAGATGGAGAAAGACTATTTCCAATGGTGGCAGGAGAAAGGGGAATGGCTTCCCAGTGCCAGAGGGTAGAGATAGATGGGATATTGGGAAGGAATCCTTCCCTGGGAGGGTGGGCAGGCCCTGGCACAGGTTGGACAGAGAAGCTGTGGCTGCCCCTGGATCCCTGGGAGTGTCCAAGGCCAGGTTGGAGCAGCCTGAGCTGGTGGAAGGTGTCCCTGCCCATGGCAGGGGGTGGAACACGATGATCCTGAGGTTTCCTTCCAGCCCAAACCTCTCTGTGACTCTGTGGTTCCAGGATCATGAACTGTCCCACAGGAGCCCTGGCCAGGCCATTGCACCTCATGGATTTACAGGGACATAAAGGTGATTTAGCAAGCAAGGAAACAAGGAGCAGAGCTCTGCCTGCACACCAGGTGCTGCCACAGGACTCTCATTTGGTTGGACGAGGTTCATCCCATATCCCTTCTCGGTGGATTTCACTTGGGTTAACCCCAGCACAGAGTGGGGATTGTGAGAGCCCAGCAATACTCTGAGGTTGCTGGCAGCCACTTTTATTGGCCTGCTCCCTGCTCCAGCTCTTCCCAAAACTCTCTGGAGCAGAGCAGCTGCAGCTCAGACACACAGCCATCCCCGAGCCCCACACTGCACTCCTTACAGACAAACCCTACAAAAACACCCTGGGCGCTGCAAGACTTGACACCTTTTTTTTTTTCCCCTCTGCCAAACGGTGACCTTAAAGAGCACCAGCACTCCAGAAGAGCCTCAGCTGACCCGGGGTTTATCTGAGCACTCCCTAATCCCCTGGCTGGAGCTGCCCAGGGACCTCCCAGCTCTGCAGACACCTCCCCCAGTGCCAGGCACCAGCACTTCAAAGGCAGGTGCAAACAGAGCACAAAAGTGGCACAAAAGGGGAAAAAAATCTTCCTCCCAGGCAGTGTTTGACTTGCACATGTAGGGCTGTTTCTTAAGCAGCCTTGGGGTTTTTTTCTCTCTCTCACAGAACAGATCTGTGTCTAGTTTTATTAATAATAGACGTGGCTGTCTCGTTTTTAAATGTTATGAAAAATCCACTCAAAGATTTTCCTTGGCAGTGAATTCCAGGGCTTAATTATGCACTGTGTTAACAGGCTCAGTGTTTTTCAGTGCAGTATCTAGTCCCTTGCAGGCCACGTGCTCTTGCACTTTCCAGGCAGATTCAACAAGACCAGTGCATCCTTTAGACCTTTGCAGTGTGTTTTTGGTATTGATCGAGGTGTATTGGACACATTGCCACTGTGATGCATCTTCAAAGTGAGTCACCCCTTGGAAATGCTGAACTGATTTAGAGAAATCCTTCACATCCATCTCAATTAAGGCCAACAAAACCCAAACAGGCTGTTGTTCCCCACTCACCCCAGTAAAGCTTCCTGCAGAGTTTGGGGGGATAAAAATGAGTTCCTGCATTGACATGATTCAAACAAATCCTCCCCACTGCTCCTGTGCTGCCCCAACCAGCAGATGCCAAACTGCTCTTGCTCCCAGCACGACACTGTCACCCCTCAGGGCTGTCCATGTCCAACAGCAGTCACACAAGGGTTCCCTGTGGTGGGAGCTGGAAAAACCACCTGCAGGGGGTTTGACACTGTCAAAGGGCAGTCACAAGCAGAGGTTTCCTGGCAGCCTCTCCCCTGTGCTGAAACACCCAAAGTATCTCATCAGCTTGCCCAGAGAAGCTGTGGCTGCCCCTTCCCTGGGAGTGTCCAAGGCCAGGTTGGACAGGGCTTGGAGCAACCCGGGCTGGTGGAAGGTGTCCCTGCCCGTGGTAGTGGGTGGGACTGGATGAACTTTAATGTCCCTTCTAACCCAAACCACTCTGGGACTCTCCATCCCCATGATATGACCTAATACTGATGAATCCCAGAATCACTGAGGCTGGAAAAGCCCTCCCAGCCCACGGAGCCCACTCTGTGCCCGATGCCCACCTTGTCCCCCAGCCCAGAGCTCTGAGTGCCATGGCCAGTCCTGCCTTGGGCACCTCCAGG
>JAWWLT010000468.1:0-11363 GCA_035040995.1 Premnoplex brunnescens
GTGCCTGGAAAGGGTGGTCAGGCCTTGGCAGGGGCTGCCCAGGGAGGGTTGGAGTGCCCAGCCCTGGAGGTGTCCAACTGGCTGTGGCACTCAGAGCTCTGGGCTGGGCACAAGGTGGGCATCGGGCACAGGGTGGGTTCCATGGGCTGGGAGGGCTTTTCCAACCACAGTGATCCTGGGATTCCATGATTCCATATCAGGATGGCAGAGATGTTTCCCCTCCTCTGTCCCTGTCTTTCCTGTTCCAACAGAGAGGAGTGAAAACTGAAGTCAGGAGGGATGTAAATTTTGTCTGTTGCTCTTGGCTTTCACCTTTTGCTTGTTGGTTCAAGTCTGGCACACCTGAAACATCATAAAATGCATCAACACCACCAGACCTGCAACAGTGTCTGTGTTGGGAGCACTATATTGAAAAATTCCATCTGTCTCTTCTCGGAGCAAAGCATGAGCCTTGACAGGGAAGACAGGTGGAAGAGTAAGGGAAGTGCTGGCTGGCACCCATCCACCAGCATCCCTGGATGGGCACTGGGCCCAGCAGGGTTCAAATATGGGCAGGTTTCCTTCAGATGGTGCCCCTGGAGCTGTGCCAGCCTTGCAGCCTCTGTGTGGCTGCACTGACGTGGTCTTTGCCCTCACATTGATCAGCAGCAACAGGAACAGAGCTGGGGCTGCCGGGCTTCGTGGTCACCTGCCCTCCCCCTGCTGCAGCCACAGCCTTCCCGTGGCACAGGCAGGGGGCAAATCCAGCCTGGCATCAGCCGTGGTGTGAACCTCTTGGAGAGCAAACCCACGGGGCAGCAGCAAGGCTGGGCTGAGCAAACGCACAGACAGATGAGGGCCAAGGCAGGGGTTTAAATTACCTGCTCTGGATCAAGCCCACTTAGGCTCAAAGCTTGTGTGGTGCTTGGGAGGAGCTGTGCACAGAGCCCTGCTGGCACTGCCCACCCATCACAGCCCCACTGGGGTGCTGTGCCCAGGCCAGCGTGGATGTGACAGCTGGGGAGCACAGGGGACACGCAGGGGACAGCTCTGGGGCTTGGCAGCCACCCCCACGAGCTGGGGTGCTGGCAGAAGGGAGGTGCTCCAAGCTGCTGTACTCCTACAGCAGAGCACCCCTGTGTCCCCCGGAGGGGACAGCAGAGGACAGGGCAGTCCCAGCAGACACCGCTGAGCCCCTGGCAGAAAACCTGGAGCTCAGGCAGGAGTTTGTTTTGCAAAGCCAAATCTGACTCCTGGGTGTGAAGCATCCACGTCCCTGCCCTGCCCTCCTCAGCCCTGGTACCTGCGTGGGTTCATCCCTGCTGGGCTTCCCAGCAGCAGAAACACCTCCCAGTCCAGACCCCTGCAGGCTCCTCAGCAGAGCCCTGAGGAGACAGTGGGTAACACAGCACTCAGCCCTTCCCATTTACCATAATGTTTTCTCACTGCTGGAGGCACTTTGTTTCTGGGAAAATGTATTTCCTCCTCGAGCTGATGAAAAACTAATGTGCCAGAAGCCACACTGCTGACCAGCTGTCACAGGGCAGAGGGTTTTGGTGTCCTGCTGCTGCCCAAATGAGGAGCTCTCCCACAGCACCTGCCCCAGCTCACAGCTAGAGAAACAAGTCCTGTGGGACCAGCATCTGCCATCTGAGCATTGAGGTGGGAAGTGAGAAGCTCCTGTGCTGCAGCTGCTACAAGGCTGGGTGTGGCAGTGAGGAACATCTGGCTCTGTGGGCCCAAAGGAATCCTTCAGCCCAGAGTGTCCCTGGCATGACACCGTGCACAGTTTCTCTGAGAAAGGAGACATGACCACGTCACAAGGTGCTGAGGTGTAGGAAGGAAGGCAGGTCCAAGGACACAGGCAGCAGCACCAGCCCTGCCTGCAGCACCCTGCTGTGCCCCTGAGAGCAGCCAAGAGCCCTGGGAGGGTCAGGGTAGTGGGTTCCAGTGGAGACCCCACCACTGAACCCCTGTGGGAACTGGAAGCTGCTGAGCTGGAAGGTCTAAGGACAGGGACAGGGACAGGGACTGCAGGAGTCCCATTATCCATGGGGGGGCAGTGGGACTTTACTTTTTCTGTCCAGCCCTCAGGGCCCCACTGCCAATTCCTACATTTGGTGGTCCTCTGGCCCTGCAGTGACACTCAAAACCTCCTCCACCTTCCTTTGGGTTGCACTCCCCGACGACCATGGAGAGCACCTCCATCCTCCATCTCTTGCCCTGCCCTCCTTTCTCTTTTGTCCACCTCAGGTCTTCTCCTCAGCCCCTGTCACCATGGAAATTTCCCCCAGGAGCCCTGATGGGAGCGAGAAGTCCCCTCAGTCCAAGGAGCTGGTCACCAGCCACACGGGCAGCACCCTGTGCATGAGCTCCCGCAGCGAGTCCGTGTGGACCAGCGCGTCCAGGAGCAAGTGGGAGATCTACCACAAGCCTGTGATCGTGGTGTCTGTCGGAGCAGCCATCTTCCTCTTCGGGATGGTCATCACCAGCCTGTCCTGCTTCCTCACCAAGAACAAAAAAGTTTACAAAATGTGTGGCCCGGCGTTCCTGTCGCTGGGGCTGATGCTCCTGGTCTGCGGCCTCGTGTGGATCCCCATCATCCGGAAGAAGCAGAAGCAGAGACAGAAGTCGCAGTTTCTACAGAGCCTCAAGTCCTTCTTCTTTAACCGCTGAGAGCAGCCCAGGACCTTCCCAGGAAGGTTCCCCTCCCCTCTACCAAGCTGTGTTGATTAGCCATAAAAAGAAACATGTTCTTGTACTCTCCTAGAGGATTTTGTCCCAGTAAGTCTTTTCCCTACATGGTCTCCAGTGTGAAAATGAACTTTGTGTTTCATCCAAGTAATGTCAGAAAAAAAGGGAGCAGGAATTTTTCAGCTGAGCCCGGGAAGGCAGTTCCAAGCTCTCTGTGTCACCCTCCTGTCCAGGGAGTGACCCAACAGCACAGGCTGGGTAGAGCAAAGCTCTGAAGTTACCTGGGCTAAAGCAAAGCTCCAAAGTCACCTGGATGCCCCCAGGATCTTCTGCAGGAGACATCAGCAGAGAGGAGCCATCCAACTGCAGTGTGAGCCAAGCCTGGTGTGAACATTGCTGACTGCAAACTGCAGGTCAGGTGTAGGGACTGGGAGGCCAGAGGTGGTTCATCCAGGGTTAGTGGAGAGGAGAAGCAGGACAACATAGTTCCAGACCACTTTGTGTCATAGGAGACCACCAGAATGGGCAACACACATCACCAAAGATTAAGAGAACCAGATGCAATGTCCATGGCCAGAACATCCCTGTAGTTCACAGAATCCCAGAATCATTAAGGTTGGAAAAGCCCTCCCAGCCCATGGAGCCCACCCTGTGCCTGATGCCCACCTTGTCCCCCAGCCCAGAGCTCTGAGTGCCATGGCCAGTCCTTCCCTGGACACCTCCAGGGTTGGGAACTCCACCACCTCCCTTCCAATGCTGACAACCCTTTCTTCTTCTGATGTCCAACAAAAACCTTTCCTGGTGCAGCCTGAGGCAGTTTCCTCTCATCCTGCCACTGTCTGACCCCCCATCCCCATCTGCCTCCACTCTCCTCTAAGGTGATTGTAGAGACCATTCCCCCTGAGCCTCCTTTTTTCCAGGCTGAGCCCCCCCAGCTCCCTCAGCCCCTCCTGCTGCTCCAGCCCCTTCCCTGGACACCTCCAGCCCCTCAGTGTCTTCCTTGCAGTGAGGGGCCCTTTGCCCTGTGACAGTGACTGCTGGGACATGGCTGTGAACTGGATCACCCCGTGCTTGGTGTGGAGCATTCCCAGGCTCTGTTTATTGCTCCACAGGGTCAGGGCAAAGAGGAGCATCACAAGGGTCTTGTTCTGGGTGCTTAAGGAGGGCTGTTCCCCCAGGTCTGCAGGGCCAGAGCTGTTTGGCCACATCTGTCTGTTTGCACTGGTGGTGTCTGGCAGAGCCACCCAGGAACCCAAACCATCACCTGTTTGTGCCACCACAGCTGGACCACAGGCACGAGAGACACCTTTGTGACCTCCACCTTTCTATTTCTACCTTTAATAAATGAGTGCCTGAGACAATTCAACAAGGAAAGCCCAGATCCTTTCTGCACAGGTTTAATTTCATTTTGTATTTTCAGCAAGCCAGATTTACTTTAAAAGACAAATTTGAAACCCAAATTCTCAGTCTGAAGGACTGGTCTCAGTCTGGACAGCAAGCTGATAAAAACAGGCCCATAATGTCCAGCTCCCAGTCGTGGGTTCAGGCACAGAAGTGCTGACCCCATCTGGATCCCAGGGCAGCCCTTCCTCAGCCTGGTGGGACTCAACAAGCACCAGCTGAAAGGCTCTGGCACCCACTGGGGTGAGAACGTGGTCAGTGCTGGTCAGAAGCAGAAGAGAATCATAGAAGAGACCTCAGCAACTCCTCTTTGTAGTTTGCACCTCCACAGGGAAGCAGAACCATCCCTGCTGCTCTTCTAAAAGCCCTGGGAGGTGGGGAGGGTGGCAAGGGGTGCACAGAGAGAATTTGGACATGTTTGCTCTGTGGTTTCAGACAGATGGGTTTGATAACCCCCCCATGAGCTGCTGAGCAGAGGAAGCTCATGTAAGCTCTCAGCTTTCCCTAACCCACTACCCCACATCTACCAAGAGCTCCCAAGGAACTCTGGAGGAAAGCACAAGGAATGATGTGCAGACAATATTCCTTCTCCTGCTGAGCCCCCTGTTTAACACCCACTGACAGAGCCACCTCCTCCTCCTTCAGCCACTTTTTCAGATCAGTTTGTGCTTTCAGTCTCTGCAACATCCTGGAGCCACAATTCCTCCCAGCTCTCTAATTTGCTGGACAGGCTGGGAGCTCTGCACAGCATCAGCAGAAGCACAAGGTCCCAGCCCCTGCTGCTCCAGGCCAGCAGGGCACTCACAAGGGACATGTGTCCACTGTCAAGCAGCACCAGGAAGCTGTAGCTGTGGGAACAGTGCTCAGGGCTGAGCTGGGTCCCTCTCAGGAAACAATGAACCTCCTCCTGGCAAACTCGGGGTGAACTCCCTTATTTCTGAACCTGGTGCCACATCAGCATTTCTGCTGCAAATGTGGTGCAAGATGCTCTTGTTTCAGAGCCTTGAAGTGGAAGTATTAGGGCTTGAGGATCACCTTGACCCTCCTGCCAGGTTACCCCCAGTATGTGACGAGGGCTGGCCAGTGCCATGTGCCTGGAGTCCCCTCCATCAGGGTGGGGAGAGCTTGAGGTGGCCCATCCCAACCTGGCAGCTGCCACAGCTGGATCAGGAGGATTTGAGCACACATGAGCCTTTGGCCCAGGCCCAGCCTGGCCCTGAGCTTTGTTTCCTGGCTGGTCCAGATGTGTGTCCTGGCCGGTTCAGATGTGTGTCCTGGCCAGCCAGTGCCAGGTTTGGGAATGGGGTGTCCAAGGGGTGTGATCTGGCACTGGACCCAGCAAACCTCATTCATTGTGTTGTTCCACGCTTTGCTTGTTTGTGCAATCCTGCCCTGGCACAAGGAGCAGCCACTGCTGGTTTCACTGCAATACCCAGATGATACTCACCCAAAATTCCTCCTCGGGGGGAGCTGCAGGCAGAAGAGCAGATGGACATCAGAACTCAGGAGGGGGCAATCATGGAGCAGCATGAGGAGCATCCCCAGGTCCTGGCAGGATGTCTGTTCTTCGTGTCTCACGGCCAAGGATAAGGAGACAGCCAGTGAAATGTTACTACAAGAAGTCAGTGAGACCAAGAATTTAATTGGATTCCAGACTGGTCATTTATAAGAGGAATATTAGGTTTCATTAAAGGAAAAATTTCCCAAGGGACTTGCACATGGCTGCCCTGGTCTCATGTCCTTGCTCTGTGCCTGTGGGTGGGGAGGGGAGGCTGAGGTGTGGGGGCTCTGGGACAGGCCAGGGGATGGGGGTGGCACCAACCAGGTAGGGGGGGCTCACCTGGGACAGAGAGAGGACAAACAGAGGGGCTGGGGCTGCAGGTTTGTCCGGGTGCTGTCCCTGTGTGCTGGGTGGGGGTCTCAGGGCTTGGGGGGGTCCGTGGACACCTCTGTGTGAGCAGCACGAGGGTGGCACAGGAAGGTGCCCGCGAGAGGATGGAGATGGCCAGGGGAGGGTAAAGGAAATAGCCCAGGGCCCAAAGCTTGCTGAGGAGAGGATTTCTCACGGGGATCTTACCATTGGCTGTCCAGGTCTGTGGTGGGACAGGGAGGTAAAGGGAGGGGAGTGTTAATTGAGGGGAAAGTCACATTAATTGCTGGGAGATAAGTGCAGGTGGAATTCCAGGAACAAAGTGGGAACTCTTGGCTTTGTAGCACGGGATGTAAATGCCTGGTGGCTGCCAGGAAGGTGGGTGGACTTTGCAATGGTGCTCCCAGTGCTGGGAATTGCATCATTCTCTTGAAATGAGCTGCAGGAACTTAGGGAAACACGGGGCAGGGTAACCTGAGGGCTGTGCACAAGGGCTGCATCAGGAGCTGACATAAAATGCTTGTCCTGCTGCAACCCAGCAACACCCACAGGGCTGATGAGAAGAGAATTGCTGTCCCTGTGCTGTGGGACCTCCCTGGAACTGGGAGGCTGCAGAGGAAGGGAGTATCCATGGGTTCAAAATGGTTTTATGGACAACAGATAAAAAGGGAGAAAGCAGAAGCAGGAGAGGAGAATGTGCCCTCGAACTCCTGTAACCCAGCAGTGGTGGCTGCTGGAGAAGTCCCCAGGGAGCAGATGCCAGGAGGGGCAGGGCTCACACGCTGTCTCCTCCTGCCCTGCCACTGCTGAAGTCACTGCTGGACCTTTGATCAGATCATAGGGCAGTTCAGGTCTCGGGGCTGTTCCCAAGCACCTACAAATCACTTTGACTGCTCTCCCAAATTCCTCTTTGCTCCCACTGAAACCTGTTTGAATCCCAACGTGATGCTTCAGACCAGACCCAAGAAAACCATGTTTAAAGGAAAGATCTGGTTTTCCAGCAAATGTAATAATGGCCAGCATTCACTAAGGCAAGCTTAGATGTGATCTGCCAGCTCCCTCTGTTCTATAAAAAGAACAGGAAATCCATTTCAAAAGTCATTATCTCTGCAGAGCAGTTCAAAGAGGAAATATTTCCCTGCCTCTCAAAGACCAGCCCTGCCAACCTGCCCAGCAGGCTCTGCTGGGGATGCCACCCTGCCCAGGGTGTCTGACATTCTGCTGCATCCCTGGGCCTCAGCAGAAGTCAAACCTCCTGAAGATGCTGCAAACCTGTGTTGCAGCCTTGCCTCCAAGGATGCTAAATTGTGGTTTAACTCCAGTGCCTGGAGAGGCTCCAAGAGAGCTGGAGAGGGACTCTGGACAAGGGGAAATGACTTCCCACTGCCAGAGGGCAGGGTGAGATGGCATATTGGGAAGGAATTGATCCCTGTGAGGGTGGGCAGGCCCTGGCACAGGGTGCCCACAGAAGCTGGGGTTGCCCCAGCCCTGGAAGTGTCCAAGGCCAGGTTGGACGGGGCTTGGAGCAACCTGGGCTGGTGGAAGGTGTCTCTGCCCAGGGCAGGGGGTGGAATGAGATGACTTTTAAGGTCCCTTCCAACCCAAACCAGTCTGGGATTCCATGACCTCACTTCACTAACTGGACTCATCCCTGGTGCAACCGGGAGATTTCTGCAGCTGCTGCTGGGAATGGCACTAAGACTCCTCCTGCTCCTCCAGGTATCAGGAAATCAGCTGTGGAAGGAAGCAGCTGCCCACTGATGTCTGCAGGCACAGACCATTCCACTGAGAACTTCCACCACTCCTTCCTGGAAACATGGCCAAGGGCTGGTGGGGCTGCAAGGGCTGATATCCCAATTTCCTGCTGCCAGTTCACTGTGCACCCAGAAATGCTGGTGGTGCTCCCATCCCCTTGGGGAGCAGATGGCATCCCACCAGGAAGAGATGCAGCCACCCACCCCTCACTGGAAACACCAGCCTTCCCTCTCCTTAACGAGGGCAATGACTTCAGAGGACTCTCAGTGCTCACAGTGAGCTTGAAACCCTACAAAAACCCCTTCCTGTTTTCCACTGGGTGTTAAGCACATGGGAACTTTGGAACCAGCTCAGATTTACACTGAGAAGGGCACAGAACATCTGAAAGAGGCAGATTTGAGCAAACAAGCCCCAGCTGTGCCCCTGGACCCTGTTAAGGGAGCAGGATTTTCACCCAAACCGTGTCAGAGAGGGTGACTCCAGCTGTTTCTCAGCCAGATGTGGTGCTGCTGTGCCCTGGGTGTTTCCAGGGTAGGAAATGCCTGTGGCCATGCTCAGACATGTACAGTTCCAGGGCTGGGAGTAACCCTGGCCAGAGCTGGGGGTTCAGCAGCAAAAGTAGTTAGTTGTGCTATTCCTTCTTCATTTTTTTTCCCCTTTCCTCAGCTGGAGTATCAGCTTGCACAGAAGTCAGCACCAAGGAAGAGACTGTTCACTGCCAGTGCTCTGACCCAGGGGATTGGAAGCTCTGCTCCTGTTCATGCAGCAGCACTGGGATGGAAAACTCCTGCTCCCTGTGTGGCAGGGTTTGCAGCATCCAGGCCACTGGAGGCTCAGGGGCTTCAGAGGCATCAGCCTCCATCCCACCCCCCATTCCAGCCTGCCTTGAAGGAAATGGGAGGAATCCCAGCCTGGCTGGTGCAGCCTGGTTCTAACCCAGCCTGAACCTGAACCAGCAGGGCTGGAGGGGCTCCCAGGACACAGCAAGAGGCAGCTGACAAGGTCTCTGTGTGTCCCCTCACCTCATTTTTCTCGGTTTCAAAACCTGTTCAGGCTCCCTTAGGGGTTGTAAAACTTTCCATCCCTTTCCATGCTGGAGCATCCCAGGCATGCAGGAGAAGAGGCTGAGGGGGCCAGGGCTGGTGTGGGGGCTCAGGTGCCCAGCTGTGGGTTGGGATGGGCCACAGCCTGAACCTTTGGCATGGGCAACTGTACCCTGGGCAACCTGTGACAGCACAGGGGTGCTGGTTGAGCCCTGTGGAAGGACTGGGGGAAGCCCAGCTTGCCCAGAAAACACCTCCCTCCATATTCATTTAAGCAGGAGCTTCCTTTGAGACTTCTGAGCCTCAATATTTAACCTGTCTGGTCTAACCTCCACCCCTGGGTGGCTCAGCCCCTCTCTGGTCCAGCGATGCCCTTCCCAGCATGTGCCAATCTGCTCCTGCAGGGCTCTGTGAAGGGAGGAAGAGAAATTCAGCTTCTCCACATCCCTCTGGTCCTCACAGGTCCTTCCAAGGGGATGCTGTATCATTTGCAGCCCTGCCAAGGCTCAGCAGCCTCAGCTGGAGTCAGCACTCACCTTTTTGCTGTGCCCAGCCAAGGAAGGAGCCATAAAACCCAAGGGACACAAAAGCCCCTGTGTCCAAAGCAGCTGAAAGCAGCTTCCCCAGCTCTGCTGAGAGCAGTGCTGGGCCCTGCAGGTAAATGGGAAGCAGCTCCCCAGGCTTGCCCTGTGACAGGCTCTGGGGGTGTGTGGCATCACCTCTGCTGCAGCAGGACTGCTGACATCTCTGCCTGAGAGACCCGCGATGGCTCCCAGTTTAAATCCTCTCTGGGAAAAGCTGCAGCCCAGTGCAGACCATTGCCCTGGGTTTCCATCATGCAGTGCAGAGTTCCCCCCTCTGCTTGTGGGGAGGGGTGTCCAAAGCCTGTGTGGGGGTGTTCCCCAGCCCTGGCCAGGTCCACAGGGTGGTTTGGGGGTGTGGGGGGTCGAGGGTGGCCTTTGGTCAGCACCCCTCCTGCTGCCCCCCTGCCTGGACCAGCCCCTCGGGTCCCACTTTGGGCTGGTGTGCCCGTGGGTTATGCCAAGTTTAATGAAGTGCTTGGGGTTGGGATGAACCAACAACCCTCCTTCTAGTTCTGCTTGACTTCCCCCTCGCCCCCCCCCAAATACAGACTAAACCCCTTTTTTAAAAAAAAATACAGGTCTTCAAACACCTCCAGGAATGGTGACTCAACCACCTCCCTGGGCAGCATATTTTGGGGAACAAAATTTTCCTAATATATAACCTATAACCTTCCCTGGCACAACCTGAGGCAGCTTCTGTTTTGTTTTGGTTGTTAAAAATCAAATCTGAAATCCAATACATCATGCATTGGGGAAAAAACCCTCTTTTTATTATGGTCAATTTGCCACTCTCAGATTTAGAACTATAATTAAGGACTAATAACTCCTGCACTCGTACACAAAATATTATATTCAGTAAAATACTTCAAGGAATGACTTTGAAAAAGGACCCCTTACTACAGTTTGGTAACTACAGCCAGCAAAAAGAGTTTAACAATAAAGAATCCTTCAAAAACATAACTCCCCTACCCACCCCCCAAAAAAAAGGTTTATTTAGGATTCTGAAACTCCAGTGGAGGGAAGGGGTGGCTGGAAACTGCAGGCCAGTATAACCAGCACTTCCAGAGTGTTCCTCAGCTGTCCCAGTGCCTGCTCCACACATCTGTCCCTCCCAAGGAGCTGCCCAGGGAAGGAGCTGCCCAGGGAAGGAGCTGCCCAGGGAAGGAGCTGCCCAAGGAAAGAACTGCCCAGGGAAGGCAGCACTGGCACAGCCCCTGGCCCCAGGGAGGTGCAGAAGCAGCAGAGGAGCTGCCCTGGGGCACTGCTGGGAGCCCTGCTCAGCCCCTCACTGCTGCAGCTCTGAGTCTGGATCTGCTGAATCCACTGCAGTGCTTTGATTGGCACTGGTACTGCCCTGCTCCTGACACATGGGACCATCTCCTGCTGCATCTGGGGAGCACTTGGAGATCCTGTTTTCCACTGCCACGGAGCCACCAAGGGTGTGTGACAGCCACCAAGGCTGTGTGACAGCCACCAAGGCTGTGTGAGAGCCACCAAGGCTGTGTGACAGCCACCAGGGCTGTGTGACAGTCACCAAGGGTGTGTGACAGCCACCAAGGCTGTGTGAGAGCCATCAATGCTGTGTGAGAGCCACCAAGGCTGTGTGAGAGCCACTAAGGCTGTGTGACAGTCACCAAGGGTGTGTGACAGCCACCAAGGGTGTGTGAGAGCCACCAAGGGTGTGTGACAGCCACCAAGGGTGTGTGAGAGCCACCAAGGCTGTGTGAGAGCCACCAAGTGTGTGTGACAGCCACCAAGGCTGTGTGACAGCCACCAAAGGTGTGTGACAGCCACCAAGGCTGTGTGAGAGCCACCAAGGCTATGTGACAGCCACCAAGGCTGTGTGACAGCCACCAAGGCTGTGTGAGAGCCACCAAGGGTGTGTGACAGCCACCAATGCTGTGTGAGAGCCACCAAGGCTGTGTGAGAGCCACCAATGCTGTGTGAGAGCCACCAAGGCTGTGTGAGAGCCACCAAGGGTGTGTGAGAGCCACCAAGGCTGTGTGACAGGCAGAGCTCAGTGCTGCTCACAGCACA
>JAWWLT010000469.1:0-11344 GCA_035040995.1 Premnoplex brunnescens
CCCAGACTGGGAGAACAGAACAAAGGCTTTTGGTCTGAGTCTTTATGTCAGGATATGCATATGCATTGGTTCTTTTGTTGACCATCTTCACCGAGGTTTAGGGCGTCAGCTCCAAGCCTTTAGGGAGGAATTCCAACGAGATACCAAGCTATAACAACAGGTTATTTTTGCCATTTTCTAAATTTAATAAAAGAGATTTTTCTCACAATGGTGTTTTGTCTTTCCAGCTTATTGTTGCTAGTGGGTTGCACTGCCTACAAATTTCTGCCACGTGGGTCATGTGCATTGGATTTTGTTCGGATCTTTGGGGAATTGTTCATTGTTCAGGTAGTAATAAATCATCTCTGGCACTGCTATATCCCTCAGGTACTGTGTAAGTGTCGATACCCTTTCCAGAAGATTTATAACAAGGAGGTTAGAGCTTGTTTTGCTTAGGAACACCTTCCTGTCTAGGAAGAAGCACTTTTCTCAAAGATAGTTAGATGGTTTTTTTCCTCTTGCATTCCAGAGGAAGCTTTCAGACTCTCTGGTATGAGGAGAGATAAGCTCTCACAGAGGTTACAGGCCTCCCTGTCGGGGAGAGCCTGGGGGAGGCCAGCAAAGATAAATGCCTTGAAGAGAACAGGAGGTATGGTTTTCTCAGGCCTGATGTCCAAGCACTGTTAGGAATTTTCCCTCCTAAGTCTAGAGTTCTTGACTTTGGAATAAAGTTTCCTGAAATCCTTCACTGCCTGGCATTTCAGGGGTACTTGTGTGTTATCTTATTTCACATACTGGATACCTTTCTCTACGGCAGCCCACTTGCCTGGGTGACATATAACATCTTCCTTGTAGGGATACCTTTCCCTCATGCTTGGCAAGAGTTGCCTCCAGAGACTAAGGACTCATATTCCTCTTCCAATAACCTTGTCAATGCCTGCTTTTCTAGAAAGTGATCCCAGCTGCTGACTTGTCTACCCTATAATTCCAAACTGTTAGCCCTGTCCTCCCAGCATCAGAGCAGCCAGGTGATAATGTGCTCACCTAGATGACAGCTGAAATCTTTTTCTATACCCAAAAGATCATCCAGGGATAAGGATCAAGTGGTTACCTCTTGGTCTTGTTCTGTCTTTTCGTCCTGTTCCTGTGATGGCCCTACTTTGTCCTTCTCTACTAAATAAAGTGTCTTTTGTATCCATTTCTTCTTGTGTGTAGGGGCAACTGATACTGGAACAGGTTGGTTGTCTGGTTAAGCTGAAGTGCCTGTCATGGGGATTGGAGTAGCAGCAGTGCCTGCTGTCTTGTCATCAGATCCAGAGACCTTTTTTTCCCCTTGAGGGTACAGAGTACTGTGTTGAACAGGGCTTTGTAGTCACGGGCCAACCTCCAGCCCATTGCAGCAATTTGTGTCTCTCTGGAATTGCCAAGGTGACAGAATATTTTTACAAATATTTTGCTAGTTTTTCAGTATTCTGCACTTGTTCAGTGGTGAAATTTCAAAATGTTGTGTAGGTATAGGAAGATATCTCACCCATAGGTTGGCTCTCAGAAAAAAGAGGTAATTATTAATAGTTCCCAATAGGTCCTGCTCAGGTTCTGGTCCTCCTCTGTATCCCATGAGTGGTACCAGAAGTCCCAAAACCCGAAGATTATATATGCTCAGGTTCAGGTGGGAATGCCCAGTACCTCCTCCAGGGCAAGGAGTTTCACAGTAGTTGATTTAATTCTGTGAGCCATGAGATAGTTTTGGAATCTTTGATGGTCTAGGTCATTGCAGCTGCCTGTTGTGCCAGTCCCTAATGACCCATTAGCAGACACGACCCCTCAGGCTGGGTATGAAGGTGCTAATGTCTCCCTGGAGGGGAGTTATCACAGTTGAGTCATTGATGTGAAGACAGAAACACTGCCCTGTCTCCCAGGGTTCTTTGACACCCAGCTTGTAGCCTGAGGGGGTCAGGTGTGCCCTGGGCAGCTGCTGCAAACCATCCATTATTAACAGTTTATCAGAAATGGCAACAGAGGGTGTAGAATATACAGTTTTGGTTATACCCACATAGTGATAAACTGGTTCTGGCCACTGTGACTAGGACATTATTATAAAGAATTTGGTTTTGCTCTGAAAAGCAGGAGCTGCACAAAGTTTTAATATAAAAGAGTTGGTGGAAATTGGTATATTTGGTGGGCAAACAAATTGCACTTCTTGTTTCTTACTCTGCAAAAGAGTTGTGGTGCCTTTATCTTGTTGTGTCTTCAACAAAAATGTTCAAACCCCATCAAGAATTTAAAAGGCTAGTACTATTTTCCCTAGTATTTTCCCTAAATTGCTTGTTTCCATGCACTCAGGTATTTATGAATGTAAATTTGTCTTTTTTTTTATAATTGGAAAATAAATAAACAGAATGATTCTATATCATCTCAAAGTGATTTGTATATCATTTTGTTGTGGGAACTTCTTGACTTTGATTCCATATTGTCCTGTTCCTTTAAACTAAAAAGTAGTGATATCATTAATATTTATTGTTCTTGCACTAACAAGATGTTCTGGGGCTTAATTTTTTTGTTTGTTTTCATTTGAGTTTTAGTGATAGTGCTCCATGTTCATTGCTAAGCCAATTTACCCCTTAGCACATCTTCAGTTCAGATGCTTACCAGGCCTTGGTTTGTACCCAATATCTATTAAAACATAACTGGAGGACATTCTATTCACCCTTGATTACCAATATACATTAAGTGGTAATAAAGCTTGGGAATGAAGGATTAGTAATAAATAGAAGGGGCTTGAGAAAAGCTGCACAATTGGTTAGAATTATGGGAAAAGCTTTAGAATGAGTAAAGACTGAAATTTTCACAGAATCACAGATTTGTTAACTTCAAGAATAAAGTCCCATTCTTCTCAATAGTCTATGAATGTGGAGGTATTTCTTAAATTCCTGAATTTGTTTCCTACAAGATCAGTGACTGCCATCTCACAACTTAGTCTTATCCTCTTTTGTGGTCTGTATTGACTCTTTAGAATATGAACTCTTGAGCATGCAGCTGTATCACTCCATTTACCATCTGACATCTTTTTTCAGAGAATCACAGAATATGCCAAGTTGGAAGGGACCCACAAGGATCATAGAGTCCAACTCTTAGCCCTGCACAGGACCGTTTCCAAGAGTCACATCGTGTGCCTGAGAGTATTGTCCAAATGCTTCCTGAACTTTGTAAGGCTTGGTGCTGTGACCACTTCCCTGAGGAGCCTATTCCATTGCCCAACCACCTTTTGGGTGAAAAACCTTTCTCTAATATCCAACCTATACCTCCCCTGACACAATTTCAGGCCATTCCCTTGAGTCCTGTCACTGGTCACCACAGAGAAGAGATCAGTGTCTGCCCTTACACTTTCCCTCATGAGGAAGTTGTAGACTGCAATGAGGTTTCCCCTCAGTCTCCTCTTCTCCAGGCTGAAGAGACCAAGTGACCTCCCTCGACCAGCTGGTGATGCTTTGCCTAATGCACTCCAGGACACAGTTGATCCTCCTGGCTGTCAGGGCACTGCTGGCTCATATTCAACTTGCCGTTGACCAGGACCCCCAGGTTCCCTTCCGTGGAATTTCTTTCCAGAATCTCATTCCCCAGTCTGTACGTACATTCAGGATTGCCCCATCCCAGGTGCAGAATCCAGCACTTCCCCTTGTTGAACTTCATATGGTTAGTGGTTGCCCAGTCCTCTAATTTGTCGAGGTCTCTGCAGGACCTCCCTGATTTAACAGAGTCGACAGCTCCTTCCAGTTTTGTGTCATCTCCAAACTTATTTATTATTCCGTTCAGTTCTGAATGCAAGCCATTTATGAAGATGTTGAAGAGCACAGGGCTTAAAATGGATCCCTGTGGAACCCCACTAGTGACAGGTCCCTAGTCTGATGTTACCCCATTCGCCATTGCCCTCTGTGCTCGACCTGTGAGCCAACTGCTCACCCACTGTATGATGTGTTTATCCAGCTGTGTGCAAACCAGGGAACCTCTCTCCCCCTCACCTCCCCCCAATCCCCTCCCCAGCTATCAAGTTGGAATGCAAAGCTATTAGCCATCCCTTTGTTTAGGCTTTGGACAATTAACTGGCTCTGGGAGCAGGTAGTGAGAGAGCTCAGCTCCAACAAGCCCTCTTGTTCTGGCTCCCAACCCCCAAACCGCTGTGTTGGCAAGGGACAAAAAAAAAAAAATTCCATGAAAGATTTTGAAACTGTAACAAGCGCAAAGAAAAAGGAATTAGAACCATTAAAGATAACATATGTAAATCCATTTTGATCACAAGATATGCAAAATTTGTGCAACTCATTGTGATGAGATATGATTTATGTCAAGAACTTTGCATAATTAATTAACATGCATAAATTTTTCTTATTAATGCATATTGCATAGCAGTAGATGCAATAAAAATACAGAGATATGAGCTATCATGTAACTTAGCATGTTAACTTCCGTGTGATGATATGTGATCAGGTACAGCACTAGATACACTTGCTGATTAATCTGTGCATCTTCCTTTGAAAGTAGTTGTTAAAAAAAGATATCACACTGTTGGGAGGACAGTGTTAAAAGCAGAAGATTTGGTGAGGAGGCAGTAGGTTTCACTCAAGAGACTTTTGCATCTGGCAATGCTAGGCCTGGGAAAGATCAGTGTGGGAAAATTCCATTTATTATACCTACTGATGTTTATCCTCTGCCTGTTTTGAGAAGTAGGATTCATGTGTAGAGATAACACTTTCTCACAGACATACTTGAGGCCCCTGCTGGGAGAGAGTGAGACCATAAAAGCACATGGGAGAACACAGTCTAGTAGTAATGTGCATGCACCAGGCCTGTTATGTAGAGACCAGGAACAGCCCCACACATGTTTTTCTGCCTGCTGCTACCTAGCAGTGTATACAGGGGTTTTGACTTCAGAATAAACTTTTCTTTAATACCTTAGCTGTGGTTTGGTCATCTGGGTTTACCTGCGTGCATATAACTTTTAACACACACTGACCTAATACATCAGTTTTTCTATGTGTACCCATATAACAAGATTTTAAAGAATTAACACATTATGCTTGTGCAAAAGATGTATAAAGGCTATTTTCTTTCTCCCTTTCTCTCTCTTGTATAATTTCTGCATATACAGTCTTGTGTTTATACACTTTTTTTTCATTAATGTCCACATGATTAATAAAATAATATCAAACTGTTTTTCTAACTTATTGTATCTGGGCTTAATTAGATGTTAATATTTTTGGTCTGTGTTTGGCCCAGCCACCTGTGAGGAGTTGTTCTTTTCCTGCCAAGTTATGGGAAAACAGGCTGATAAGTATGGACTTTGTCCTTGAAGGAGGCATTTTTGTGTAAACTAAAATTAATTGGACTCTCTATTGGCTGATGGCCCTTCAAGGGCACTTGAAGGAGAAAGAGAGGAGGAGGATGGTGAAGTAAGCCCCCAGATCCATTTAATAAAGACCCCCTGCAATATACCACGCAGGCGCCAATGCCCCCACACATGCACAAGAGGGTCCTACTTACATAACTGGGAGAGGGACCAGAGGATCTCTGGCTGGACAGCACTGGCCACAGCTGCCCGGGCAGATGTCACTTCAGCAACTTAGAAAAAGAGCAGGTGGCTCATGCTTGGGGCTCGCTCGCTTCACATGACAGGACAGTGTTGCCTTTTGGCGGGTACACCCACCTTCGTGAGGAGCCATCCGACCCTTGAGGATGCAGCCACTGCTCTGGGAAGTCTGGGCATTCTGTGGTCAGTAAGACAACCCTATGGGAAAACACCTGGGCAATTTGGGTGTTTATACCTGGGGGCTTATTTTCCCTTTTCTCTCTCTCTTTCAGGTTTTTCCTGTTTACTTGGCCACTTTTGGTAATAAAACTACTGTTTGGGTTAAGCTTTCAACAGTATCTTAATTTCATTTTCCACATCCCTCCGGACTCTCTCTGGAACACTTATAATGAATTAAAATGAATTGGTAATTTGTAATTACAGATCATGTCCTCAGACAATATTTTTAATAGCCATTAGCCATCAGATGTTGTTTTTCCAAAGTTTTAACAGTTGTGAAACCTGTTGCATTTCTGGAGATGGAATCATAGAGCAAATCACTTTGTAGACTTTTAATGGAAACATGTTAGTGTTACCATCTTTTGGACATTCTTTAACAATCTATTATGGAAAACTAGGTTCTGATTAACAAAGAAATTGTTCATGAGGGGTGTGAGGAAAATGTGAAAGAATTAATTTGTAAAAAATGTCCTACTGTGGACTTTGATTTCTGATGCCTTAAAATTTAATAGATTTTAGTATAGCTTTTTAGCACTTTTAGAATAGAACTTTTAGCTAAGCACCTTTTGTACTAGATTCCTGAAATGTTGTTTAATACTTCTTGTCAAGAATTCAGACAGATAAAGACTTTTAGAACATATTATCTGTAGAAAATGTACTCAGAAAAAAAGACATAACAGGCACATGGCTTGATATGACCAAGTCAGAACTCCTCAGGGGACTCAGAAGCCTTAAAACTGTTCCAAGAAGGACAAAAGATGATGATGAAGAGGAGGATGAGGAGGAAGAGGTGGTCTTTTGTGACCACTGGCTCAATTTTGGGAGGCGTGTCTGAAGAAGGTTTGATGGGATGGGTGGTTGTGAGAAGTGGGTGTAACAGATGATGTAATGTTAGATATTGTAGTATAAAACTATAGCACCTCTAACTCGGTGTGTGTACTTTGGAAATGATTCCTATACACCAAGCATGCTGAAAATAAACTAGTGCTTTTTGCTTTCTAATACTCAAAAAGAGTCTTAGAAAGTTATTTTCTGGCTTTTAGACAGCATTCCATTCTCCTTAGAAATGCATTCATGCTCACAAATACACACTGTTTTGAGAGTGTATAATGGTTTCCCCATGTTAAATGCTGTGTAGTTTGAAGAATAGCTTATGACTTGAAATCTTATAATACATTGCAGTTACTTTTTTGAGCCTTGCTGTGACCAATTATATGTGCGCAGGTACCCCAGATAAACTGCAGCCAAGGTACTAGGAAAAATTTATTTCCAGAAGTCGAAAACACTAACAAATACAGTGCTAGTGTACACCAGGCAGACAAAATGTCTGTTCTCTCAGTACCTTTTATGGCCTGCCTGGCCTCCCTGTGGGGGCCTCCAAGCATTTATGTGAGAACTTTATCTTTTCTTGTAACAGGAAGTCAACTTCCCTGGCAGGCAGGGAGAAAAACACACATAAAACTATTCATGGGAAGAAATCTTCTCCCAGGCAGCAAAGTTTCCTTGACCAAACACTATTTTTTTCCCTCCTAGAGCAATTCTTCCAAAGGTTTTCTACATTTATACTTGCTATAGTCAGTACACTAATATTTCTGACAATGTGGGTGTTTCCTTCCTTTTTAAGCAAACAGCATTCCAGTAGAATAAAAATGGTAGAAAAATCAGTCAGATCAAACTTGGTAGGCGCCAGATACAGTTCAATGAATAGCTATCTATAAGAATCCAATTTTAAATCCCCACACTTAACTGGGAATATTTATATTCAAAGCATCAAAATAACCAAACTTTTAAAAAGCCTTTAGTTCACTGAATTCATGTACAGAGAAAATGGTGCCACACTTTCTCTAAGATAATTTCTTTTAATTTAGTGTGAATGTAAACATTTTGGTAAAAGGTTTTACAGGGATAACATATAACCTAGGCAGAAATATTTCACCAAAACACCCAGGACAAAGACCCAGTTCACAAAAGCACCCACCACAAAGCAATCAGTTGATGCCAGAAACCCTGGCTAATAAAAAATCCACTCAGAGACTTTTGTATCTTTGAGTAGCAGGTATTTGTTATTACAGTGCCGGGAGCAAGATGAATCACTTCGCTTAACTCGCTCACTCGTGAAAACACAAACTTAAACATTTATACACTTCAACAAACAGGAAATAGTGAATAGACAGCCTCTTTTCTCCACACCATTTTACACTTCTAGTTACATCAGTCTCTCTGTTGGAGTATGCGCGGTTAAGAACCGTGGTGGTCTTTTCTGTTTCTTCATCACTTTGGTGGTTGCACATTGTGGCCTTCATCACTTTAAACTTTTGACCTTATGTCTTGATGCATGCTCTGTTTGCTTGCTTTTCACTATTCTGTTACTAAAGAATTCCCTCCTGGCAAAGCATCCTGTTTTTCTCTTTTTGCTACATTCTGATTGGTTACAAAGATTCTATAGTGAATAGAGTTAGTAACATATATATATATCCTTTCCTCTGACTATGTGACAAAAACATTCTCACAGACATCCTGTCATATGTTAAACAATTCATATATTCTAATATAAAAATGGCTTTCTTATATCAAGTATATTAATGGATTTCTTATATCAACTGTCCATGTGGTGAAAATGCTCAAGTGTGTTAGAGGCTGTTGTCCCTGGTTTCCTAAGCATGGCTTTTATGAGACCAGTGTCTGGGCTAAGGTTGGAGAAGAGCTGTGAACAAAAACACAGCTTTGGATGTTCCGAGTGAAGTTGCAATTGCTTGGAAGGTGGTGTATACAGCTTTAAGAGTCATGGAGCAATCAGACAGCATTTCTTATGTGGCAGGGCCTCTACTGTATAAAGAGGAGTTGCTCCAGGGTGATAAAATACTTGATGACCTGTTGACAGTGACAGATGTGCCTAATGAGCCTTTTGATCTGTATTGTCTCACCCCTGAGAAAGAGACAACATTATATCCTCTAGCCCAGGCAGAGATCTTGGCTCTTCTGCCCCAACAGCAGGAGAAATGTTGCAGACACAACATAAACAATCTCGGTCTCTGGTATTCTTGCCGCCACAAACAGTACCAACGGCATCAGCACTTTGCCTGGAGGCTAGAGAAGGCTCATTTATTTTGGAGGACAGTAAACTGGCTGCTTTGAAATGCGGAGATGTTGAATTGTTAAACGCTATGCCAGTAGTGTATAAACCATGCTGCACCCCTGAATTTAAGCATCTTCCTTATGAAGCTGTAAAAGAAGTCCATAAGTCAGTAAAGGATTATGGACTGCAATCATCATATACAATGGGTTTGATAGCAGCTATCGGAGATTTGTACATTATGGCCCTGTCTGACTGGAAATGCCTTTTACGTTTAATTTTTTCTTCTGCGCAGTTTGCTGTCTGGATAGCCAAATATCGAGAGCTTGTTATTGCCCAAGTTAAGGATAATGTAGCAAATGGGACAGCTATAGGTCAAAATGAGTTACTGGGAGAAGGGCAACATCTTATTGCGACAACACAAGTCACTCTGCCACAGCTTGCTTTCACTCAAGCTACTGATTTAACCATGAAAGCCCTTAGGAAAGTCCCAGATGCCAGAAACAGAGAACCATCTTTTGCAATGGTTAAACAGGGGCCCCAGGAATCGTATGCATCCTTCATCGATTGATTGCAAACTGCAATTTCACCACAAATAGATAATGATGCAGCTGCTCAAGTCTTGCTTTTTCAGTTAGCAATTGACAATGCAAATCCAGATTGCCAAAAAGTTGTTGCATCTTTAAGAACTCAGACGAAGTCTGTTGCTGAACTTATCACGGCATGTCAACATGTGGGCTCGAAGTCTTTCAAAACTTCCCTGCTGGTGACTGCATTTAGTCTTATCAGTGTAATCAAGAAGGTCATATTAAAAAGGACTGCCATTTGGGGAATAAAAAAGGGGCACTCCCCCCCTCCCGCCCGAATCCCAGATGTGGCAAAGGATTTCATTGGGCAAATCAGTGCCGATTCAAATTTACTAATGACAGCAACCCCCTTTCGGGAAACTCAAGTGGGACGTGCCCTGGTGCCCTGAAACAAAACTGGATCCGATCTGTCAAGAATCAGAACAGAGCATGGAATTTTATGTCTCACAGCCTTCAGACAAACAGGGTATACGCAGCCTCCAACCTGCCACCTCAGGAAGCACCAGGCTGGATTTGGCCCTTGCCACAGGAATAAACATAAAGGATGATGCCATTGTTATAGCAGGCACAGGTATCTATGGCCCTTTGCTTGATCATTATTAATCCTTTCCATCATTAATGTGAAAGATTGGCCTGCTGACTCGGAGCTTCAAACTCCTCAAGCAGCAGTTACAGGAGTTGGTGGCATGCAAGTCCCGCAGCAAAGCAAGGCAGTTTTATCTGTTATAGGGCCAGACAGACAATGTGGAACTCTCTGCCCCAATGTTCTGTCCCTTCCATGTACTTTTTTGGGGAGAGACATACTAAAACAGTAGAATTTACAGTTAATCACACAAGTGGATTCAAAGCAGGATTTTTTTTTGAGAGGTCACTGTGCAGCAGCCACAGTTCAAATTGGCCTGGAAAACAGACCACTATGGTTTGGGTGGACCAGTGGGCTTTAAAAGGAGAGCGACTAGAATGGGCACAGAAATTAGTACAAGAACAATTAGAAGCAGGACACATTGTTCCATCTACCAGGCCCTGGAACACACCTATATTTGTAATCCCAAAAAAGTCAGGAAAATGGAGATTATTGCAAGATTTAAGAGCAATAAATGCTGTCCTTCAACCCATGGGACCTTTGCAACCAGGAATTACTAATCCAATGCTTATCCCTGACTCCTGGGGCATGGTTGTTCTGGACCTGAAGGATTGTTTTTTTACCATCCTGTTACATGAGAAAGATAGTGAAAGATTTACTTTTTCTGTTACTAGTGTTAATTACAGCGCTCCTATGCAACAATACCAGTGGGTTGTTTTACCTCAAGGTATGATGAATAGTCCCACTATTTGTCAGTTAGTCATTGACTCTGCATTACATCCCGCAAGAGACAAATTCCCCAAAACTCACATATACCACTACATGGATGATATCTTAATAGCAGCAGCCAATTCAGTGATGGTTGAGCAAATTTTTACAGTGGTACAGGGATCACTGCAAATTTATGGGTTACAAATTTCACCTGAAAAGGTACAGAGGGAAGTCCCGTGGAAATATTTAGGCTGGAAAGCTTTTGAAACTACAGTATTTCCCTCACCTATAAAACTGCAGGATAATGTCAAAACACTCAGTGATTTGCAAAAATTGTTAGGGACCATTAACTGGATTCAGCCGATGCTTGGTATTACTACAGAAGAATTATCCCGTCTTTTTGATCTGCTGAAGGGTGACCCTTATTTATCATCTCCATGTCAACTCACTGAAACAAGCCAGCAGGCCTTACAACTGGTCATTCGTAAAATCCAGAGTGCTTTTGCAGGCCGTTGGTGATTGAATGTGCCAATTGCTTTGTTTGTGATTTATAGTTCTTTTCAACCCTATGCTCGAATAGAACAGTGGATTACAGAAGACCAACAAGT
>JAWWLT010000470.1:0-11334 GCA_035040995.1 Premnoplex brunnescens
AAAAACCACCAAGTGTACTTGTCTCAGGAGGAGAGAGGGTAGTTGCACCCTCCTACGTGAACTGCCTGGCAAACTGGTACACCATGTCCTTGTCCTGCACCACATCCTGTTTGTCTGCTCTGTTTGTCATGATCTGGGCTGCTCACACTCCATAGAGCCATTTAAATTTCCCACGGATACACATGGCTTTGCCCACTCTCCATCTGATTGGCTCATGAGGGCTTATGGGTCCAGGCAGGGCTCCAGACTGCTGTTCCCCTGTCCCTGAGCTCAGAATCTCCTCTGTACAGCTCAATATGTCACTCAGTATCAGACTTACCTCAGTATCTGATGCTGCTTCTGCTGCCTTGCTGGCTGGGTAGATTGTTCTCGAAGTAATTTTATCATTACAGACAAGGTGAGAAAGTTTTAATGTTAAAACAAATTGGTATGGGAAGAGTCATGATCTGGTAATTAAAATGATTGGAGAGATGCCTCTGACTGAATTAATCTGCAAATGAGTCCATATGCCAAAGTCAATAGTATAGATTTTATTTAATGGTAAATGTGAGGCAGAAAGAGAAAGAAGTAGAAAAATGGAGGAGGTGGGGAAGAAAGCGAGTGACAGATGTAATAGAACATATATCATCACTTCATGGAACAGGCAGCATCCCATGGGTCTGGTTCTTCTGGTCTTCTTGATGGTGTGGGTAATTAATATACATTCAGGAGATGCCAGACACCTCTCTTGGGGAACAATTTTCTTGCAACAGGCTCTGGATTTATTGAATCATTTGGATCTGCGCAGTCCTTTGGTGGTGGACGAACTTTGAAATGAGTCAGGGGGTGCTTTGCAGGTCTTTGATGGTTTATGACCTTTTCTCAACTGCATCTCATGTGAATGTCCTGGTGTATGGGTGTATGGAGGTGGGGGTTTGCTTCTTCTGTTTTGTGTGTACAGATTTCTCCATCACACCCCCAAAATTCTCTTTCTCCTTCACCCACAGAGCCCAGCTAGGGCTCAGCTTAGCACAGCTGCTGTGTTTGACTTTCTTTGTGGATATGATCTTCTTCCTTCTTTACTTCTGCTTAGACCTAAGGTAACTGGACGATAGTCTTATCTCAAGTTCCCATCACAGTCCAAATTCCAGTCAGGAGGCATACTAAGGGAGGAGTGCTTCAGTGGTTGCAGTTGGACAGGTATTTTCTCGCAGTTTCATAAAGAATCTTTCTATGATTTTGGCAATGTTTAAGACATTAGCAACATTTAAGTCTATCACAGAAAGAAGACAAATCAGTTTAACCAAGTGCTCTGAATTAGGTCATCAGGAATTACAATGAAAAAAAAAAAACCAAACAAGTAGAGATGCACATTTTTGTCTTAGTTTCTTGCACTTTTATGTTATTATAATAAAATAAAGGGAAAACAAATGGGGTAGATAGGATGTGTCAGGAAGTACAGCTGTCCTTTGACATATTGGAGTGTCAAGACATAGAAGAATGGTAACCAACTATTTTCAGTTTCCTGTCAGACCTAGAAAACCACTTAACTGTAGCCAAGTTAAAATAATCACCCGAAAATACAAATCTTATTTCTGCCTAGAAATGTTTCACACATAACTGGGGACATTTTCCTTTCAGAATCATGCAGAATTTTTCCCAATGTTCCTATCCAAACAAACACGGATTACAGATGATTTTTAATTCAATGTGCCACATAAACCAAATGCAGTGGCAAGATGCTTCACCTGCATTTTTAACTCATCTGTTGTATGGTAGTTTTAGAATGTAGGTGAAGCATTTTGGTATAACTTTCAGCCATATTTTTTTTTTTTTTTTTCCTCAGTGAAAATATGTTTCTTCTAAATCCTCTTTTAAAGCCTAATATTTATCGACACTATTATGCAGTATCAAATAACAGTTTTATAGTAATTACAGTAAGACGATTTTCTTGTTTAATCACTACATTTCGCTACTCTATTTTTTCCAATTAATTATAAGCTAACTCAACTGATAATTGAAACTTTAATTACTAATGAATAATTTATGTATTAGACATAATTAATATGAATATAATTTAGGAAACCAATCTTTATCTTCATTAATACTTTATGTGTAATCTTTTTCAGAAACTTTTAACAAAGTAAAATCAAAGCTTTAGCCTAAAGATGCATTTATAAGAGCAGAAATTTTCTTGACAAGTTTAGCCAAAAGTAATCAAACATTACATCATCTGTTCTTATTAGATAGCTATGTGATTTCAAGGCTGTTCCATGGTTATATTTCTCCCTGAAAATTCACTTAATTCTCAGAAAAAAATGAGACTACAGTAATCTTGTGCTTTTACAACTAGACAATGAACTTTATGCACTTGCAAAATGCAAATTGCCTATGTTAATAACCGCATGACTGTGAGTCTGTAATAATCTCTCATGTTTAGGAGATCTTTTTTTCTTTTAAAACACTCCAGTCTCTTTTACATTCTCTGCTCAGGCATAAGAAAACTTTCTTGAAAGATGAGTCAATGTTTACAGGATGGATTTGCCAAAGAGATCAGCTCATCAGTACTGTTGACGTATTTCAGAAAGATAATTAAACCCATTATTAAAGCACCTCTGAAAGACATGACCTAGATTGAAATTGGGTAGAAAAGGCCAAACTAGTTTATTCACAGCAACACAAAGTTCCACAGTACAGCGGAGGAACAAATATAAAGACTTTCAGCTGAGCTCTGTGTTGCCCAGACAAAAGATCAGCAATCGCAAAATTATTTCAATGTAATCACACATTTGAAAAAAAAGTTGTTATACTGCTGTAAATTTTCAGCATATAGATAATTCTACAACTGCCATTAAACCCAAAAGATGAAAGTTGTAAAATATTGAAACAACATATCACTATACCTTCTCTTCAATGTGGTCAAAAGCAGCATTTCATTAAATGTTTTGTTTCTAAAACTACTGCTAATGATAAAGAAATTATTGAGGCAAATAACAAGAAACTTCATGAAACTTAGGCATGAAATGATTGAGAGGATTTTTTGACATATCCTGTGCAAAAGAGAAAAGAAGAATGGAGTTACATCATTTCCATTGAAATAAAATTGATATTGACAATTCTTCTAATTTCACTGAAAATCTTCTAACTGGAACAAATGCAAAACATACCCATCTGGTTTCTTGTCACCTGATATGTGGTGTATTTGGGATTTTTGTCATCTTTATTACAGGAATCTGTGGACAGTCTTCAAGTATAATTCTCAAGTTATGACGAAGTACTAATAAAGTGAAAAATACAATAAAGTTACAAAATTTTGCTACGGTACTGAATCAGCAACTGCTAAAACACACACATTTAATATACACAAGAAATACACATAAGGAAAATAGGAGCTTATGTCTAAATGTTAATAAACCAGTTCCCTGTGTTGTTCCATGCATTATAAAATAAGAAAAAGACTTTCATAAATAATGCAATATATTCAATCTCTACAGGATATTACAGGATCACGAACAAGCATACTCACAGAAAAACAATGCTAAATATGTAAGATCCATACTTTATAAATTAGCAGGTGAGAGAACATTACAGTTGAAAAAAAACCATACATAAAACATATGTGATCAGAAAGAAAAACACAAACTTACTGTCTATCAGGCTCCCTTTCCCTCCCTCCACACTTGCAACTTACTGGATTACTTAGGAAGTGTCTTAGAAGACACACTTCATCCTCCTTCTTGCAGATTTATATAGTTTGCAACTGAATTTTTAACTTCAAAGTCACCTAAGAACTCAAGGATGAATCTGGTTGTTGCTCTTTGGATAAACTTACTCATGTTGCTACTCCTTCCTGAAAAATCAAAGGCAAAATACAGGCCATTGCTTGTGTAATGCCTTGCTTGCAGTGCATTCTTTAGTGTTCACCTTCTAATATGTGGAATGCTCATGGAAGGACCAGGGATCTGATACACATGTTATTTAAATGGGAAATACTGCATAAGTAGCACTTTGAAGAGACATTACATTCAGTAGCCTCCAGGCTTTATTTACAATGCAAATCATACCTTGGGAAAACTTACTGTCTATAAGATAAAAAACTGAGCCATCTTATCCTTTCCTATCTCCCAAGGTTTTTTTTTTGATAAATCAATAGTATAAGTTTTATAATTCCCTAATTTTGCATACCATAATATGAAACCTGTTTAATATTCAGGAATCGGTTCCTCTAGGCTTAAGAGCAGTGCATCACCATGGTCAAGAAAGTGAGCAAAAGGGGCTGAAAACCTACACAAAAGAACATTTTTGACAGCCAGTATGGCTTCATGAAGGGCAAATTGTACTTGACTGGTCTGGTGACCTACTACTACATGGTTACACAAAATATAATTGGAAGAAATTCTTTCCTGTGAGGGTGGTGAGCCACTGGAATGGGTTGCCTGAGGAGGTTGTGGCTGCTCCATTCCTGGAAGTGTTCAAGGCCAGGCTGGACAGTGGTCTGAGCAACCTGGTCTAGTGGAAGATATCCCTGCCCACAGCTAGTGAACTGGAATTAGATACTTTTTAAGGTTCCTTCCAGCCCACACCATTCTATCGTTATGATTCTGGGTGTCTTTTGCTTAGTAAAAGTTAACTATATCAGTTATGATCTGTAGTTGGTATCATAAAGTCACCTCTTTCTTTCAAAGTGAACTAAGGTCCCTGAAATAATTAACAGCTATGCATCTAAATAATTTTCTCCTTAACGAAGTTCAAAGATTCAAAGATCTATCCTATGAGAGACAATGACATTGATATAAAGTATCATTAATAATACTGTTACCACTGTTAAACGAACATCTGCCATTTTTATAGGGAATTATATTCTTGGTCTTAATCTCAGTAGTGCCAGGATTTTACTCATTTTCACTAGATTGCTTTTTTTTTGAACAAGTTCTTATTACCATGGAATCATAAAATTGTAGAATCATTAAAATTGAGATCATCAATTTGAACCTTTGACAGGACACTACCATGTCAACTAAACAATAGCACTAAGGACCACATCCAGTCATTTCTTGAACATTTCCAGGGATGGTGACTCCACCATCTCTCTGGGCAGCCCACTCCAATATCTGAAAACCCTTCTAATGAAGAAATTTTTCAATGTCCAACCTGAATCTCTCCTGGCACAGCTTGAGGGCATTTCCTCTGGCCCTGTCACTAGTTGCCTGGAAGAAGAGACAGAGACCTGAACCTTGTTACAATCTCTTTTCAAGTAATTTTAGAGAGCAATAGGGTCTCTCCTGAGACTCCTTCACTCCAGACCAAACAACCCCAGCTTCCTCAGCCAATCTTTATAGGAAGCACTTACTCTTTACACCCTTTCCCAGCTTTAATTCTCTTTTTTGGACACACTACAGCACCTCAATATCTTTCTTGAAATGCCTAATTCCAGATTACATGCCTAAATTATTTTATATCTGCCATGCACTCCACATATCTCTTTATTTATGAATTGACATAGTCAGAAAATATATAATAATAACATAAGCTTGATTGTAAGCAGTATCTTATAGGGCTTTAATGCAGAAATTAACAAAATTTTGCAAATGTACATTAAACCGATAGGAAGATGTATATATAACTTACTTAAAGAATAATTTAAAATTATGTTCTCATAATTGGTTTTGTTTCTAGTATAAGGAATAGTCACATCTGACCTCTTTGCTCAGTAGAGTTTCCCTGAATCTTACTGCATAAACAGGGAACTCCATGGTATCTGTTCAAACTAAAATGATTATTGTCATAAATACTTATCAAAGAACATCTTATCAGAAAAAGATTGTCTCACTTTTCCTTCCTTTTATGTTCTTTTTTTTCTATGAATTTTATAGCAACAATGCAGCCTTGGATTTAAAATTATTGTTGTTTGTATCTCTTAACAGACTCCTCAGAAATATTTCATTTCCCTGTTGCAATGGGTTTTGCAATTATTGTTAAAATAAATTATTTTAACAATTTACTCTTGCACCTGTTAATGCTCTTACATCCCTTCTTGTGAGCTGTATCACTCTCCTTCCCAATTAAAATTAGATTAATATTTCAAATACATTCTTTTGGTGGTTTTTTGTTTGGTTGTTTTTTTTTTGTTTGTTTGTTTGTTTGTTTTTAAAGTACCAACACTAAACAGTCTTGCTTAAATGAGCTAGATTTCATAAGAACTGCAATCCATTCTGGCTGCCTTAAGGATTTATTTTCATTAAAGAACTTTGCATGTGTTTTGATACAGTGTGCATGTATATCAAAAATATGCATTGTCTGAGGATACTTAAACTTTGCTTCTGCAAACTCCTGTTAGAAAAGAAGGAAACATAATAGAAGTGCTCCCAGAAACAACATTATTTAGATATATATCTTTGCCAGCTGAAGTTAGTTATTGATTTTCTTGCAGACTCCATATATATCACTTTTGCTTCTCTGAACATGCATTACTAATAATTTCCTTATCTCTTTCTCCAGTCCTTTAAACCTCTGATTTACCTTTACCTATATTCTTTATGAGGATTTTGAGTACAAAGCCTTTGGAATATATGTTACTAAGCCTACTGGGATACTAGTTTCTATGAATTCACACATTTATGAATAATTACTTCATTTACTGACATTATTTCAGTGGACCAGAAGCAGCAGTGGCTTATGGAAACACATTAAACCTGGAATCAAAACACCCTCTACTCAAGAACAAACTTTTTTTTTTTCTTCCAAGCAGGAGATGTTAAACTTTATCCCCTTTCTAGCAGATAACTATAAAAATGAAATCTTTAACAATGTCATGAAGACTACTTAAGGATATCTTACAAAGAGCTCAGGTCAACGGAAGTCAACACAAAAAAACTTTGAGAAGAGACAAATTCAGAACAGGGAGATGAGACAAATTCAAACACCTAAACAGCAGGGTATGGAAGATTAGAAAACAGAGGCCACAACGTGGACTTTAAGAAGTCCACATTATTACAATAGGAAGAATCAATTTAAATTGATTAAATATTAAATATTAAAATATTAAAATATTAAAATGTAATAAGGCTGTCCAAGAATTTGTGATATAAGTGAGTTAGTAAAAAGAATCAAACCCAGTAAGAACTTTTGCTTCAAAGGCTTCAGAAATAAGAAGTCTGACAGGTTGTCAATAGGGCCAACTCACGATCAAACTGTAAAAGAAACAATCAGATAATAGAATATTGTTGTGGAAACAGTAAAGTAGTCCTGTGTTCATTGGAGAAGAAATTTGGAATATTTGGAGTATTCCAGTGTTGGCAATCTCCCTCACAGGAACTCATTCCCTTAAGGTGAACATCAAGGGAAAAAGACTTCTTCCTCTTCTGAGACACTGGTTAATGGAGTCTCATCTTCATTTCCAATAATAATTAGGAATAGACTCAGCATCTTTTGTTTTAGCTAACATCGATAATCTCTTTCAATTATATTCTACTTTTTTAGATCTATTGTAGGATGACATCTTTTCCAATCGAAATGATTCTATGAGTCTATGTTAGATTGACTTTTCTCCTTACAATGTTAGAATAGGTGTCGTGCAATGTGCTGGTAATCTTGCCCATTGAAAGATGTTTCCTATTGTCTTGCTTCAGCATCTCTAACCTTCTAAAGCTTCCAAAAAGCAGTAAAAACTTATTTTTTTCTATTTTTCAACTGAAGCACCAACTGCTTTTAGAGACTAACAGAAGTTTGCAGCTAGCACTGTATTTGCACAGAAGGCTTATGTCAACAACTGTGAATTTATACTATAATTTCTCCAGTAGCTAGGCAATTGTAAGCTCTTCAATGAAATCATTTTGTTGCTGTTGGTTGGTTGGTTTGTTGTTTCAGAGGAAAATCAGTCAAGACTTCTCTTACTGTGTCCTGGGCTTTCCTCATTATACTTCTAGTTAAATGAAAGATTTTTGTACACTACTTCACTCCTGAACTTGGTACCTGATGGGCCCAGTAGGTTTGGGTACATGAACTTTACCTAATTATCACAAGCAAAATACACTAATTCAGTTCTACATCTGTGTTCTATTCAATTCCATGATTAGACGTTTCTCCACCTAAGACATGTTCATAATGTTTGACCAACAAGTGCTTAAAATAAAAAAAACCCTCCTTAAATAATTATCCTAACTCTATTGCCTCTCCAATCAAAGAGGCTGTGAAAGGTCCACAAATGACTCTGCATGATAAAACTTCATAGGATTATCTCACATTTTCCTGGAAGTAGAGGCAATGATAACCCAAACGCCAAGTTTTAATAGCTTCAGTATTGGATAAAGGGAGTTGGAATTTGCAGCTATTGCTCTAAAACCACAAAATATGGAATCCTGTGAAACTGAACCAAACCCACAAACACACGACTTCATAAACAGAGGACTTTCTGATTGGAAGCTAAGGTAAGAAACACTGAAGGTAAGCAACAACAATAAGCAACTTCTAATTAGAACTTCCCAGGTTTCCTTAATGTGGCTTTGCTTCTGATACCAGACAGTAAGATGGTTACCAATTTACTAAGTCCTTTGCTGATGCTTTGATGGATCTGCATTTTTTAAGAGAAAGAACACAATGAGGAAGAGAGGAGGGAACTGTCTAAATAATTTGTAGGAATTTCAATAGATTCTAATCAATTTGTAGGAATTTTAGTAGATTCTAATCTTATTTGGGTTCCACTCCAAGAACCATCTAGAAAAATAGAAAGGCTTCTTGAATTCAGTCATAGTTGAATAAAACCTTTTAAATATGAGTCTTGACACTACTTTAATTATGGATCTTCTCCAGCACCTTCATGTAAAATAATACTTCTGCAAAATGGTTTTGTCAAGCAAACACTGTTTCCTTTTGATATACAATGGCAAGCATAATTACTCCCAGTTCTCATTAAGTAATTATGCAATTTATTGTACAAAAAATTAAAATATTGCAATAAATTGGAAATGCAAAATATATCTAATTTATATGCATATTTGAACTAAGGTTTTATTGCCCTTTCAGTTATCTAAATTCAACTACAAATTGCAATAAGTTTAGTTGTTCCTATAGACTTTATTCACAACATTGTCAAACGTCTCAAGCATAGTTTACACTGAACAATCAGAAGACTTTTTTGGTGAACCTTATGTATAACAACCATGTAAAATTCCCCCAAAATTAGTCTGAAAGTTATGTAAAAATTAATACAGAATTCCAATACCTACTGTTACATTTAAACAGTTTCTAAGAATACTTTTTTCTTTTTAATTGCATCTTCATGTTTGGTGTAATTTGTGGGTTTAAACATATATATTTTGCAGTGTTTTGTGTAAGATAATTTTTATTTCAGTGCATCTGAGGTAGTCTTCAACTGCAATACTATTCATAAGATATTAACCCTAGAGGTGGTAGTGTGAGAAAATTTTAGTTTACTTGGTCTTATTTCTCTGGTTAATATGGTTATTCCTAATCAATTTTAAGACAGTATGATGTTCTGTATACTGATGCATAGTCCAAATGCAAGATTAATTTAGCAAGTCTTGTGTTTGACTCATTAGATTTTAGATTCAATGTGATTTCTTCTTTGCTTTATCATGAATGGAATTAGCTAATTGCTCATCTTGAATAAGAACATATTCACTCTTTATTTCCCTTATTGAGTTCACTTTCTCTAATGAAAACAGATAACAATTTAACTTATTTAATTAATGTACAAAGTTTATAAGCATTCTAGACAATATAATTTACAATTTAAACAACCAAATTGCTTTCTGACAATGTTAGAATTTCCACACTGGTTAGACCACTAGTCTTATTTGTTTATTGAAATCTCATTTGTAGTGCACATGATCAGATCTATAAATTAAAAAAAAAAAAAAAAAAAAAAAAAAAAAAAAGATCTCCTGCTGTATTCAGTTGCTGCGGCTAGAAAAAAAGGTAATCTGTAAGTTGGTCTTATCTTCATCATCACCTAATGCTGCAGTCTGCCGAGTTAAAAAGGGAAGGTCCACACCAAGTTGGAATCAAAGCAGGAATGCACACTTTATTGGGTGTGCATGGGACTTATATAAGGTCAGGAATGGATGGTTCTAGAATTAGGGAGGAGGCAAGGGCAGAGCTTGGGTGGAGCATGACACAAAAGGAGAAAAGGGAAGAGGTCGTGACATACAAGGGAAAACCAGGGAGCGGCTAACCTTATAAGGCAGTGGTGCAATGCACCACAGGCCAGCCAATGGGGAATTAGGAGTACATCAACCAATAGGAACATCCAAACAATACAAAGGTAATAAAAATGCAATAATTGCCATACCAATACAACCATTCTATATCTACACTATTAGAACAGCGAAAAACTTTTTAAATGGCGATTTGGGGTCCACTCTACATGCACTGCATCCAGACTCGGTAAGATTGTTCTTTCAACGTAGATTTCTCGGGTTCTGTGGTTGACTCGATGTTTTGTTCTTTCCATTTAGTAAAATCTGTGATATGTTCCCCCACAACCTAACATATCAACAATTTTTGTACTAATCTTAGATTTAGTTATTTCATATTTACTTCAAATAACTTGATGAAAAAGGAACTTGTAATCAATCTCAGCAAAACCACGTAAGATAAAACCCAGTATGATTACTTTTTGAGACCTGTGGTAGAAATAGAGGGAAAAACATAAATTGTAATCTGTGTGATGAAATAAAAAAACAAAAAACAAAACAAAACAAAAATCAACCAAAATCCCAAAAGGCAACATGCCTGTCTTTAAACTGATCTGTAAGAAATTTTGTAGCTTTATAGTGTAAATAAAAATGTTGAATTATAAGGTACTAAAATCTCTTTTCTCTCCCCCAGTTTATGATTTCACAGAAACACAGAATATGTTAAGTTGGAAGAGAACCTCAAGGATCATCTGGTCTAGCACCTGGCCCCACACAAGACCATCCCCAAGAGTCACACCATGTGCCTGAGAGTATCATCCAAACTCTTCTCGAACTCTGTCAAGCTTGACACTGTGACCACTTCCCTGAGGAGCCTGTTCCAGGACTCAACTAACAGCTGTGGTGGGGGTGTCCGGCTCCTCTACTTCCCCAGCCTCCCGGGGTCTGGAGGGGATTGCGAAATCTCCACGAGGTCAGGAGTGAAAAGATGTAGCAGTCCGTGATGGAGTGGTCATAAAAAAGTCTTTAATTACGTCTGCCCAGGGTATTTGAACCCTTTGGGCGGGGTTTAGGAACACAGGATGTGATTGGGTAAGGGTTCAGAGGGAGTGGTGTGGTTTGGGGGGCACAGGGGCCAATAAGGGAACAAGAGGACCAAAACCCAGTGGGAACCCAGGGATAGGGAATGACAGGGGATACA
>JAWWLT010000471.1:0-11331 GCA_035040995.1 Premnoplex brunnescens
CAGCAGGGACCCGCCGACCTCCATCAGGCTCAGCATCTCCTCGGCCACCGCCGCCATCCGCCGGGGCTCGGCCCGGCCCGGCTCGGCCCGGCTCGGCTCGGCTCGGCCCGGCTCGGCTCGGCTCGGCCCGGCTCGGCTAGGCTAGGCCCGGCTCGGCCCGGCTCGGCCCGGCTCGGCCCGGCTCGGCCCGGCGCGGCCCGGCCCGATCGCAGCGGCCCCGGCGGGCAGCGAGTGCTAACCCCGCCCCGGCCCGGGCCTCTGGGGCGTGGGCGGGCACCGCAGCCTGTGGTGAGTCAGGGCAGCCCCCCCAGAGCCCGCGCATACTTTTCCTATAAAGGGAAAAAAGTACGGAATAAAGAGGCGGTGGAGCGGGTTGGAGGGGGATCCGGGGCGCGGCCCGCCCCTACCCCTACCCCGCCGCCGCTTCTCCCTACCTGGTGGTAAACACATGGCAACTACTACGAGCCTGCCAGGGGGAGGGGTAGCGCTGGCCGAGCCGCTACCCGGGGTACAGCTGTGTCTGACACATCTCCTTGACGTGACTTTGTTCCTGAGGTCAAAGCAGCCGCGCTTCCAGCACGCCGGACAGACTGGAGCACTCCCTGGGCATCCCCGCATGGCGAGTTTTACCCTCAGGGCAGCAGAAGGGACGTCTGGAAAGCTCCTAGAAAGTGGTTATGGCAGCTGTTGCTGCCGAAGGATGAGGGATCACACTCCGCTAAGGCTGACACCTGCAAGTGCGATGTTTTTCAAAACATCTAATCCCTTCTTGCCCATGAGCAAATGTACTGTGGCATAATGTATCAGTGCTAAAGTGATCCACCAAATGCGATGGGGAGCTTCTGCCCAAAAGCAATTTCAACATTTGTTTTCGTCTTGGGAGGTAGCCTGGTATGATGTGACTCACCATTGCTACATATACTGTTGCAACCTGGGACTGATGATGGAAACTCTGTCTATGCTCTCTGTTTCCTGGTGTCCAAACATCTAATTTCTCAGCCCTGCAGTAAACATTTAGAATTGAAAGAGTTAAATTAGCATTTGATGGGGGTTTTTTTACTTAAATCAGGATGAAGAATCGAGTAAGATGGATTTATTTTGGTTTAACTTTTAGTTGAGAACAGGGTAATAATAAGTAACCAGCAACTCAACAGATTTGGCTGAGTGCACAGCAATAGGCAAGCTGTTAGTCATTCTTTGCATCCCTATTCTCTCCCGTTCTAATGGTTTCTGAGTGCCATTGATATAAGGTATCAATAACTGATATAAAGTATCAATAAGGAACTGACATTGAGAGGAAACTGATATAAGATATCAATAGGGAACTGACACTGAGAAGGTTCATAGGAATAATTGTAGAGGCTTTTGCTGAAGTAGCAACGATAGACTGCATGGTTGAGGTCATAATTATTAGCTACAGGGAATATGTTACGGTTGCTATCAGTACCTGGCCTTGCAGCTTCTAAAACTAAGGTAAATCAGGAAATATGTCAAGAAAATAAGATAATTGTAGAAGTTTGCTAATTAGACCGGTTCAAGTTGCCAACAAAACCGGTTTAAGTTACTTTTTGAGCCAAGTTGAAGAGGGCACAGCGAGGAAGACCCATGATCTTCATCCCCAAGACACCTGGAGACCCCGGCCCAAGAAAAATGGAAACCAATGCGCAAACTCAGATGGGAGGAGCGCGAGGTGGAGAAAATGGAAATTACTTCGTGGAACTAATTAGAATAACCCTGCCTTGTCTAAGAAAATAATACATATGTATAAAGAAATAATGAATATGCACGTTTTGGCTGTATATAAACAGGTCTGTAAGCACAGACAGGTGTTCATGTTTTTGGTGGAGCAATCCCCCATGCACCCAGCATGCTGAATAAACGTATCTTCTCTACAACTACTTAGTTGTGGGGTTTTTCTGCACGGCACCATCATGTCATGTCTTTACACTTGCAGTTCTTCTTTGGAGAGAAGCACAGATTACTGGGATTGGATGTGCAAAGGAGACTCCAGGTGTTTCCAAGGGTGCTGGGAGGAGCACCGCACAGGGCAGCACTCAGGCTCGAGTGATGTCCCAGCCACTGGACCATCAGCACAGCCAATCCTTCCTCTTGCTTCCTGTGTCCAGTGGTGCTACTGTGAACTGTCTTGATCTCAAATAACATCTTGCTCTTACCAGCCTGGCAAAAGATGAACTTGTCTCCCAGGCAGGGCTTGTCTGCAAAACACACGGGGATGCCTGGGCAGCTCTTAGATGGGTGCAGATAAAGGTCTGCCTGCAGTCCCTCCACCATGGGCTGCTCTGAAGAGGAACCATGAGATGCTTCACCCCAGACAGACTCCACCAACACCCCAATATTACCCAAAGAAACCAGCTGGCACTTGGGAATGTTAGCATATTGTGTTTGCAGAGGAACACAGAGAGCAATTCCTGGTGCTGACCTCCCAGATCTCCCACACAACCTCAGGTATATCCTGCCCACCCCAAACCCCCGCCCTTCCAGCCTGAGGACATCATACATCAGCAGCATTAAAAGCCAGGGGAATCTTTCTTCATAGAAATTAAATCTCAAGCAATTGCCCTTGGAAATGCCTTAAAATGAAAGATTTTAGTTGGATAAAGTTTTGTTTGGATTAAGTTTGGAATTTTTCCCAATCAGAACTGCAGAACCTATGGAAAGCTTTAACAGGTGGGTCAGACCTGAGGTGCCCTGAAGGCAGGTATGTGCAACCCTTTTCTCAGGGGAAAGAACTTCCAGAGGCCACCCTGAGGCTCGAAAATGAAACCTGTTTCCTGCATGGAAAAACATCCTCATCTGTGCTCAGGTGCTGCCTCACTCTGTGCCAGGAGCGTATCCAGCCACCACCTTCTCCTGCTTGAAAATACCACCTCGAGCCCAACTTCAAGGGAGTGAAAATCAGCTGAATTCTAGGGAACCCAGTAAAGTCCCCCGCAAGGACATCAGTGGGGCTTGGGCACAAGGGTTATAAATAGCAAATTCTATGGAGTGTAAACCTGTCCTTGTCCTGATACTACTGAGCTTTCTTGGAACCTTGGCTGATTCCTGACAAACCTGGTGTTAGATCAGTAGCTCTGCATAGGAATATCTGGGCTCCATAAGGGTCTATGAGGATATTCTGGCAGGAATTCAGCCTGGGATTCTGAGCTATAGGTAGAATTCATCTAAACCAGCAAAGCTGATTCCGAAACCCAAATCTTGGCACCATTTAGAGAACAATCTTTGTGTTGTCATGTCAGTGAAAGCCTCTGGGTTGGGAAATTTTCACAGTCAGCTGTATGAAATTATATACATCACAGCAGCAAGCATCACCCAAAGGGACAATTCAAGGCCCAAACAATTCCTTTTTCCTTTCCATAGTGACAGTGACCCTTATTTGGTCCTGTTTTCTCATGGTTCATTTTGGGGTATCGGTTTGTGCTGGTTTAGATTCAGTGTCTCCACGCACCATGCAGAGACTTGAAGTTGTACTTTTCTACTTCCAGTAGGCTCTGTGAGGACCCAGATATTCCCATAATTCCTTTTCTTGACTCTTTAGATGAATTCTGCACAAACCAGTCCCCCATTCCTTACCCAGGGTGTAAGTGCTCATGTCCTTTGCGGAGTTGGCTCTGGTTGGGAGGGAACTGAGAGCAGGAGACACAGGTGAGCAGGTTGGCTCCCCAGGGAATCTCCTGGAGATGAAGCTCCTGAAATCTAATTTCAATGAACTAAAAACATTATTTCCCTGGCAAAAGCCAGGAGCCAAAGCAGATCCCACCTGTCCAGACTGGTGGGCACAGTTGGGTCCACTCTGGGGGAAAATACATTGTGCCTGCAGGAACTCTGACTCTGTTTTTCTTACCAGCTCCTGATCAGTGTCACTGCCACTGTGAGGGATTCAAAATCCAAATAAATCCCAAATTCTACAGAAGGAATAATCCAAAGGAAGAAATGGATTGTTGCCATAAAAAGCTTGAAAGTCTGTTAGAAATTCTATGACAACAATGTAATGGGATTTCCAAGAACCTTATTAATGCTCTTGGTTCCATTTTTATATATTTTTAGTCCCTCAACTGGCAGCTTGTAGAGCTTATACTGGGATTTAGAGGTCAAGCAGGATTTGCTTGATTGACCTTCAACTCTGGCCCCAGTTCGTGCAAACAGAACTTGGGCCAACATGGTTAAACCCTGTTTGTGCACATTTACAGGAGAGACCCCTGTGTGGGGAAGCACCAACAGCCCAGAGCTCCAACATCCAGAATGTGCTAGATTGAACAAAGGGAAAAAGCTGGATTCTGTGTGTGACCCGACTCATACCACTATGTTCTGCAGGGAGGACCTTCTCTTACCTTATCACAGGGAGCGAGTTTATAAACCCTCATGGACTCAGGCCTTTCATATTGCTCTGGTCCCTGCTGGCTCTCAGTCCCCTGCCTGCAGGTTACACAGCAATGCCAGACACAGAGTGGACAACTCAGGACATTCTGTGTCACAGCACCAGGCACAGATTCCCATGTCCCAGCCAACTCCAGGTTGAATTTTGGGACAGGCTGGTGCTGCCCCCACCTGCTGTTGCCCACCTGGGACCAGGGATTGGCTTTCCTTGGTGCCCAGTTGCAAGACTGTCTGCTCTCACAGTGATCTCTACTGGAGAACTTGGCATGGACAAAGCGGTTGGTGCCATCGGGAAGGAGTTCATTTTAAGGGGCTCCTTTCTCACTCCTCATTCCAGCAGTGGGATAGTTGTTGGGACCACACCTGGATCGCTGTCCATCCATGACATCCCTTCTCTTCCATGACTTCACAGCTCCCAAGAGATGTCACCTGTATTGCCAGTACAGAGAAACTGGGGATGTGTTCACAGGAAGCAGCTGGTGCATGGTAGGACTTGCTGCTCCTCCGAGGATCTCTACAACATCTTTGTCTGTGGGGAATGTGTGGTGAGTGGCAGCTGCCCCAAGGACACCCTTGGGCAGAGACACACTTTGCAGAAGTCTCTCAGTTCTGTATTTGCAGCATCATATTCCTCATAATTCCCTGAGATTTACATTAGAGAACAGCAGAGACCTGTTCCATGGAAATGTTCCACATCTCTTCAACGGATCATTTCATATCATGGAATCCCAAAACGGTTTGGGTTGGAAAGGACCCATAAGGATCACCTCTTTCCACCCTCTTCCATGGGCAGGGACAGCTTCCAGCAGACCAGGTTGCTCCAAGCCCCATCCAGCATGGAGACTTCCAGGGATGGGGGAGCCACAGCTGCTCTGGGCAACCTATGCCAGGGCCTCCCCACCCTCACAGGGAAGAATTCTCTCCTAATATCCACTCTGTCCTGTTTTTCCTGCAGGAAGTGGGCTGTGACAGGGGAATTGGGTCCAAGAAGGCTGAGGATCAGTGCAGGCTCTGCAGCAGAGATGACTCCCACTGTTGGATGGGAAAGGGGACCTTCCCCTCTTCTCCCAGAAAGCTGAGAAGGAGTAACATCTGCCTGCAGCTGGCTGGAGTGCCTCTCGGCTCAGGGGTTTCTGTCCCAGTTGTGGCCACGGGATAATGCCAGAATCATTCCAACCTTGGGAACAATGGACTGAACAACACCACTGGAGCCTGTGCAGGATAGGCTGCTGCCCATCAGCCTCTGATTGCAGGTGTGTGTGGAGGTGGCAGAGGTGCTGAGGGAATGCCGGATGTATTTCCCTAACTTTGGCAATCTGTTCACCAGAAAGACTACTTGAGCTCTTTTAAGAGAGAAACATTTAAGTGAGAGGTGCCAAAAGGAATTGCAGTTTCTGGAGAATAAAACCTGCAAGTAACGCACTGAAAATCCCCCTTGGATCGTCACTGCTCTGACTTTCATGGAGTTGTCACTTTGGCCAGAAGTGTCCAATGGTGCTGGAAATGACTTTGACCACACAATGTAATTTAAATTTGATGCTGACAAAGATCCTCTTGGTGACCCCCAGTGACTAGAATGGCTAGACTGGGTTCCCAGAGCACCAGAAGCTGGCATTCTGTTTAAGGGGAGAGCAAGGGAGCCTTTCCACTGCAGAGAGGAGCTGCAGTGTTTCCCTCTTGGGAATAATAAGAAATAAAAATAGGGAAGAAAGAGAAATTAAGTAAAATAAAATAAACAAATAAAATTAAAAAGTAAACTAGAAAAAAAAGAGAAAAAAGAAAATGTGAAAATAAAATATAAAACAGATTAAAAACCCACTAAAAAGTAAATACAAGAAAAGAAAACTTAAAAATTGAAACAAAAATAATGCAATAAGAAAAATAAAACAGAATAAAACCTAAAAAAAATAATAATAATAGCACCAGGATCCCAAAAATGAGCCCCAAAATGAGCCTCGAGAAGGTCAAAATTGACCCAAAATGACCCAAAAAGAGCCCCAAAAATGGAACAAAAAAAGAGCCCCAAAAATGGAACAAAAAAAGAGCCCCAAAAATGAGCCTCAAAAATGAGCCACAAAAATGGAACCAAAAATGAGCACCAAAACCCCAAAAATTAAGAAACTGAAGAACCTTAGATTAGTCAAAATTATCCCAAAAAGAAGCTCCGAAAGTAACCCAGAAATAAGCCAGAGGAACCCTCAAAATTAACTCAAAAAGACCACTGAAAACATCACAAGTTACTGAAAACTGAGTGTCAGGATCCCCAAAATGATCCCAAAAATAAGCCCCAGAATTAACCTCAAAGGAGCCTAGAGAAGCCCGAAATTGACACAAAAATAAGCCCCAAAATGCCTCCAAAAATGAGCCCCAATATGAATGAAACCAAGTGAACCAAATTAAGGCAAAATTATCCTAAAAATAAACTATGAAAATAACCCAAAGAGGGACCCTCAAAATTAATCCAAAAATGATCCCCAAAAAGCTCCAAGGTAACTGAAAACTGAGTGTCATGATCCCCAAAATGAACCTTAAAGCTAATCACAAATGAGCCCAAAGAAGCCTGAAATTGACACAAAAAGGACCCAAAAATGAGCCCCAAAATGGACCCAAAAATGAGCCCCTAAAATGGACCCAAAAATGAGCACTCAGACCCCCAAACTAAGCAACCCAAGACACCCAGATTAAGCCAAAATTATGCCAAAAATAAGCTATGAAGGTTATAAAAAAATGAGCTAGAGGGACTCCCAAAATTAACCCAAAAGGACCCCCAAAGTATCCAAGGTTATTGAAAACTGAGTGCCAGGATCCCAAAATGATCCCAAACATGATCCCCAAAATTAGCCCCAAAGGAGCCTAGAGAAGCTCGAGATTGACCCAAAAATGAGCCAGAACCACCCAAAAATGAGCCCCAAAAATGAGCCCAGAGAAGCCCAAAATCGCCCCAAAAATGAGTCCCAAAATGGCCCCAAAAATGAGTCCCAAAATGGCCCCAAAAATGAGCCCCAAAATGGCCCCAAAAATGAGCCCCAAAATGGCCCCAAAAATGAGCTCCAACGTTAATGAAACCAAGAGAACCAAGTTAAGGGAAATTTATCCTAAAAATAAACTCTGAAAATAACCCAAAAAGAGACCCTCAAAATTAATCCAAAAATGACCCCCATAAACATCCCAGGTTACTGAAAACTGAGTGTCAGGATCCCCAAAATGAACCCTAAAGCTAATCACAAATGAGCCCAAAGAAGCCCGAAACTGACACAAGAACGACCCAAAAATGAGCCCCAAAATGGACCCAAAAATGAGCACTCAAACCCCCAAACTAAGCAACCCAAGACACCCAGATTAAGCCAAAATTATGCCAAAAATAAACTATGATGGTAATCCAAAAATGAGCCAGAGGGACCCTCAAAATTAACCCAAAAAGACCCCCAAAACATCCAAGGTCACTGAAAACTGAGTGTCAGGATCCCCAGAATGTTCCCAAAAATGAGCCCCAAAATTAGCCCCAAAGGAGCCTAGAGAAGCCCAAAACTGATACAAAAATGAGCCCCAAAAATGAGTCCCAAAATGGCCCCAAAAATGAGCCCCAATATGAATGAAACCAAGTGAACCAAATTAATGCAAAATTATCCTAAAAATAAACTACGAAAATAACCCAAAGAGGGACCCTCAAAATTAATCCAAAAATGATCCCCAAAAAGCTCCAAGGTAACTGAAAACTGAGTGTCAGGATCCCCAAAATGAACCCTAAAACTAATCACAAATGAGCCTAAAGAAACCAGAAATTGACACAAAAAGGACTAAAAAATGAGCCCCAAAATGGATCCAAAAATGAGCCCCTAAAATGGACCCAAAAAATGGACTCTGGACTCTGACTCCTACTACGACTCTGCCTCTGACTCCGGACACCAACTCCAACTCCAGACTCCGACTCCGACTCCGGACTCCAGATTCCGACTCCGACTCTGACTCTGACTCCCACTCCGACTCCGGACTCCAACTCCCACTCCCACTCCCACTCCGACTCCCACTCTGACCACGACTCCGACGCGGACTCGAACTCTGACTTGGACTCTGGAGTCTGACTGCAACTCTGGACTCCGAACTCCAATTCTGGACTCTGATTCCGGACTCTGACTCCGGACTCTGACTCTGGACTCTGGACTCTGGACTCCGGACTCTGGCTCCAGACTCCAGACTCTGACTTGGACTCCGGAGTCCCTCTCCGACTCTGGCTTGGACTGTGGATTCTGACTCCAACGGCCACTCTGATCACAACTCTGACTCGGACTCCGACTCCGACACCGACCCAGACTCCAGACTCCAACTCGGACTTTGGACTCTGACTCCGACTCCAACTCCAACTCCAACTATGACTTTGACTCCGACTCTGACTCCAGACTCGGATTCACTTACAGGAGGACTCCAACTCGGACTTTGGACTCTGACTCCAACTCCAACTCCAACTCCAACTATGACTTTGACTCTGACTCTGACTCCAGACTCGGATTCACTTACAGGAGGACTCCGACTCTGACTCTGACTCCGACTCCGACTCCAACTCCGACTTCGACTTGGACTCCGACTCACAGGAGGACTCCGACTCCCACTTCGGACTCTGGACTCCGACTCCCACTCCGACTCCAACTCGGACTCTGACTCTGACACCGACTCCGGACTCTGGACTCCGACTTGGACTCTGACTCCGGACTCCGACTCACTTACAGGAGGAATCCGACTCTGACTCCAATTCCGACTCCAACTTGGACTCCAACTTGGACTCAGATTCACTTCTAGGAGGACTGGGAGAGCTTGGATGACTTGGTCTTGGATTTGTAGGAGTTGGATTTGGACTTGGAGGACTTGGAGGAGGACTTTGAGAAGGACTTGCACTATGACTTGTAGGACTTGCTGTACTTGGAGGACTTGGAGGTCTCTGAGGTCATAAATTTGGAGGACTTGGACGATGTGGAGGACTTGGACTTGGAGGACTTGGATTCGGAGGACTTGGACCTGGAGGACATAGATTTGGAGGACTTGGATGTGGAGGACTTAGAGAAGGACTTGGAGGAGGAGGACTTGGAGGGCTTGGAGGACTTGGTCTTGGACTTGGAGGACTTGGATTTGGTATAGGAGGACTTGGAGGAGGACTTTGAGGAGGACATGCACTATGACTTGTAGGATTTGCTGTACTTGGAGGACTTGGAGGTCCCTGAGGACATAAATTTGGAGGACTAGGAGGACTCTGATTTGGAGGACTTGGAGGATGTGGATTTGGAGGACTTGGAGGACTTGGAGGACGTGGAGGACTTGGACTTGGAGGACATGGATTTGGAGGACTTGGAGAACTTGGAGGATATGGATTAGGAGGACTAGAAGGATGTGGAGGACATGGATTTGGAGGACTTGGAGGACGTGGAGGACTTGGACTTGGAAGACTTGGACTTGGAGGACTTGGAGGATGTGGAGAACTAGGACTTGGAGGACTTAGAGGACCCTGAGGGCTTGGATTTGGAGGATGTGGAGGACATGGATTTGGAGGACTTGGAGGACTCTGATTTGGTGGACTTGGAGGAGTCTGCCTTGGAGGACATGTACGTGGAGGACGTAGAGAACATGGATTTGGAGGACTTGGAGGACGTGTAGGACATAAATTTGGAGGACTTGGAGGACTCTGATTTGGAGGACTGGGAGGTCTCTGACTTGGAGGACTGGGAGGTCTCTGACTTGGAGGACATGTACATGGAGGCCGTGGAGGACATGGATTTGGAGGACTTAAAGGACTCTGAGGACATAAACTTGGAGGACTTGGAGTACATGGAGGACATAAATTTGGAGGACTTGGAGGACTCTGAGAACATAAATGTGGAGGAATTTTAGAACCCTGAGGAGATAAATTTGAAAGAATTGGAGAGCTCTGATTTGGAAGACTTGAAGGACTCTGACTTGGAGGACATGTACATGGAGGCCATGGAGGACATGGATTTTGAGGACTTAAAGGACCCTGAGGAGATAAACTTGGAGAATGTGGAGCATGTGGAGGACATGGATTTGGAGGACTTAAAGGACCCTGAGGAGATAAACTTGGAGGACTTGGAGAACTCTGAGGACATAAATTTGGAGGACTTGGAGGACGTGGAGGACATGGATTTGGAGGATTTGAGTGACTCTTATTTGGAGGACATCTACATGAAGTCCGTGGAGGACACGACTTTGGAGGACATAAAGGACCCTGAGGATATAAGTTTTGAGGGCTTTGAGGACGTGGAGGACATGGGCTTGGAGGACTTGGAGGACGTGGAGGACATGGACTTGGAGGACTTGGAGAACGTGGAGGACATGGATCTGGAGGACTTTTAGTACCCTGAGGAGATAAATTTGAAGGAATTGGAGAACTCTGATTTGGAGGACTTGGAGGACTCTGACTTGGAGGAGATGTACATGGAGGCCGTGGAGGACATGGATTTGGAGGACTTAAAGGACGATGGTGAGATTAGGCCCTGGGCGAGGGTGAGGGTTTGTTTTATGGTTAGTGTTATGGTTAAGGGGAATATGTGGTTGTGTTCATTAGTGGGAGTGGTTATTAGCAGGAGTGGGAATTAAAGGAAATTATTTTTGGTTTAGCAGTAATTTGGGGTTGTGTGTTATTGGCTTGGTGGTTTTAGGCCTAGGGCTGGGATAAGGGTTTGGATTCCAGTTAGTGTTGGGTTTAAGGGGAATATGTGACTGTGTTCATGTTTGGGAGTGGTTATTAGCAGGAGTGATTATTTGCTGTAATGGTTTTTGCGTTAGCAGTAATTTGGGGTTGTATGATTTTGGCTTGGTGATTTTAGGCCCGGGGAGAGGGTTAGGGTTTGATTTGTGGTTAGTGTTAGGGGTAAGGGGAATATGTGGTTGTGTTCATTAGTGGGAGTGGTTATTAGCAGGAGTGGGAATTAG
>JAWWLT010000472.1:0-11328 GCA_035040995.1 Premnoplex brunnescens
TATATATATATATATATATATATATATTTACTACAATTTTGTTTTGATACCTTTTTTCTCTCTCTTGGGAGGGAGGAATCTGTGTGGCCAACAGCTGGGTTTGGCAGGAAGCCAACCCAAACCTCCACACCTCAGTAATGAATGATGATACACACCCAAAGGTAATTTTCTTCACATGGAATCATTTAGGTTGGAAAAGACATCCAAGACCATCGAGTCCAACCTGTGATCCATTCCCACCTCATCAACCAACCCAGAACACTGAGTACCACGTCCAGCCATTCCTTGGACACCTCCAGGGGTGGGGACTCCAAACCTTCCCGGGTAGTCCCTTCCAATGATGACCACCCTTTCCAGGAAGAAATTCTTCCTCACGTCCAACCTGCCCCTCCCCTGGCACAACCTGAGGCCGTTCCCTCTCCTCCTGTCCCTGTTCCCTGGGAGCAGAGCCCGACCCCCTCCCAACTCTTCCCTCCTGTCAGGGAGTTGGAGAGACCAAGAATGGCCCCTCTCATGCCATACCATTCTTAAGATTTGTAGCATGTAGATTTTTTATATAGCTGTATAGCTTCTAACACTTTAAAATCGCAGCTAGCAGTTACTTAACCCCTTTCTCACGCTTTGTATCAAATTCTCAAGAACAAGCTTTCTGCCTTTCTTTTTAGAGGACATAATTTCTTCCTTTCTCCATTTGCCTTATCATAATAACAATGAAGACATTAGAAGAAGGAACAATGATGGAAAAAGAGGGAATTGAAAGGCAGAAAGAAAATGAAAGGAAGCATCAAGGAATAGAAATAGAATAATGTATAAGGTCTTGCTGGTTGTGGAGTCTCCTGCAAGCGAATAACAGCCCTTTCCCCCAGGAAAGAAAACCAGTAGCCTTGGCATCTCAGGTGCAGATGCTGTGCTGCTCAGGGCACTCCATAGGCAGAAAGATCTTTCTATCCTGGCCCCATTTGTCTGGGATTAATTTTCAGCTATATTCAGTTTTGGGAGGCTGAATCTCAATTTCAGCACTGACCTCCTGCAAGTGAACGACAGCCCTTTCCCCCAGCACAGAAAGTCCATAACTGGTGTCTCCAGTGCAGATGGAAGGGCTGACCAGGACACTCCACAAGCAGCCATACCTTTCTGTCCTGGCTTCTTTTGTCTGAGATTAATCAATTTTGGGAGGCCTAACTCACAACTTTGGCACTGGGCTCCTGAATGTGAAAGACAGCCCTTTCCCCCAGGAAAGAAAGCCCATGGCCTCCGTCTCTCAGGTGCAGATGATGGGCTGTCCAGGGCACTCCAAGAGCAGAAAGACCTTTGTGTCCTGAGACTTTTGTCTGTCTTGCAGTTTCAGCACTGGACTCCTGCAAGGGAGCAACATCCCTTTCCCTCAGCAAAGAAAGCCAGAAGCCTTGGTGTCTCAGAATCAGATGCTGGGCTGCCCAAGGCACTCCATGGGCAGCAACACTTTTCTGTCCAGGCCTTTTTTTTTTTTCTGGGAGTAATCTTTGGCCCTATACAATTTTGGGAAGCAGAAATGCCATTTCAGCACTTGGCTCCTGCATGCGAACCACAGTTCTTTTACCCCAGGAATGAAAGCCTGTAGGCTCGGTGTCTCAGTCACAGCTGTTTCCCTCAGGAAAGAAAGCCCATTGTCATCAAAGGGCAGAATAAACATATCCCCAGTGTTTCAGAGACAGATGATGTGCTACCCATGCCAGGTATTAACCAGAAAGATCTTTCTTTCCTGGCACCATTGGTCTGGAAGCAATCCCTAAACATAACCAATTTCGGAGGTGGAATCAGAGTTTTGGTGGTGGTCTCCCTCAAGAGAATTATGGTTCTTTCCCATGGGAAGGAAAACACCTAACCCCGATGTTTCAGGGTTGCCCATGGCAGGTAACAAACCAGCAAGATCTTTCTGTCCTGGCACCTTTATTCTGGGAACAATCCTTGAATATATACAATTTTGGACGTGAAATAGACAGTTTGGTGGTGGTCTCCTGAAAGAGAATGACAGTTCTTTCCCATAGGAAATAAAGTACTTTGCCCAGGAACATTCAGGCAGCTTTGTGTGAGATTAATCCCCAGATGTTTTCTATTTTGAGGTGGGAGTCACATTTCTTTTGTGATTTGGGTCATAGTTCCTCTCTGTGTCACAATAACCAGTTTTGAATCCACACTTCGCATGGTCTTGATGAATTTAATTGCTTTTCCTACTCTACAGTGCTATCGGTTTGAGCTGTGAAACCAGTATATTGGGAATGTAAAAGCCAAGCTGCTGAGCTTTTTGTCCTGGTCCTTTTAGTGTCTGAGCGTTTAGTGGTAGGGTTCAGTTTTGGATCTTTACTGTGGGAGGCCGAAGGATTATGACGGAATGTAGAGCTGTGAAGGAAAGTGCACATACCAGGGTGCATGGTACTGTTCATTGGGTGCACTATAAGGTGTGGCCAACAGTTTGCTTGTCTGACATGTTTGTTGTATTTTTGCTGGATGTTTTCAATTTTATCACATGATTCTATGAGAAGGAAAAAATTTGTTAGTAATCATTTAATATTTATATATACTTCTTAAAATTGGGAAGGAGTTCTTGGTGCTGTTTGAGTGTGGAGCAAAAAAGAGTTTGCATGTGAAATGGGAAGGTCAGAAAACCCTTTCTGTTCTGACAACTTTCATTTGAGACTGGTGACTAAATGATTTCACCTTTGGATTAGCACTTTGGGTGGTTTTTGTATGTGTATACAGTGCTATCCAGTGCAACTGTTGAAAGGTGAGAATGTCCACTAGATGGTGGTCTGTACTTGAAAAAGATGTAAATGTATTGGTTCTCTCCAAAGAAACAAATGTGAAGATACAAAATTGAAAACATCCTCCACTGCTCTCAAAGAAAATGTACCAACACAGAAGTATTTCACTGACCTGACCTTCCATTTCCAAACATGTATCCGCACAACATTAACACACACAACCCCAGGAAATTCCTGGCATTCAGCTCACACATACACTGCTTTTTCCATACCCTGGACATTCCCAGACCATTTCCGTTCTGTTATGCTCAGTCTCTGCTCAACACCAGACTGAGCCAGTGTTCCTGGAACACCCAGTACTTCAGGTCTGAAACGTCAGCCTTTCTGCACAGTATTTATTTAGAAACAAAAACATTGCATTTCATCACATAAAAGATTTGATCCTGTAGGCTCAGATTTATATCTTTTTAGTTTTTACAAAAAGACATTTTAACAAGTAAATAAAAGCCATTATCATTAATCCACCCTTCTTCAAAGTGTAAATGTCTCCATTTTTAAGATGTGCTATATCTAGTCAGTTGTCTACACGAAATTCAACCAGAGTCTGATGAAACACGGTAAAGAATGACAACAAAATTGAAAGCTACACACCAAGAAATGAAACATAAAAACTTTTAAAAAGTTATCTCTAATTCTGTTACAGCCACCCATTGACAAATCAAACCCCCAATTTCTCCTTTCTAAAGGACAACAGCCCTGCATTGCCCTTCTTAGCCTATTTGAACAGAGATCTTTAAACTGAAACACTGTCCATGGAAGGGAACTGACTGAACTGCAACTGCAAGGAACATCAACTGAGGAACTCAGCACAGGAGCAGTGCAAAAGCCAAAAGGAAGAAAAGGTACTTCCTAGGAATTCACATCCTGAGCATCTGATTTTTTTTTCTTTTCTTTTGATTTTGTGTTTATATTTAAAAGCAATAACCCTTTTTCTGGATGGCTCTTTGGGGGACAAATCCCAGCACAGAGTCCAAGGTGGATTTGCTGTCTTTGCCACCTGTTTGATCATTCCCAATGCTTTGGAAAGAAAACTCTGCCACTGGCTGGGAATGCTGTCCCAACTGGAACAGCCATTGCTCTTGGGACCGTTTCTTCCAGGTTTTCCCATGACCGTGGAAAAATGGTAACATTTAAAGCACAGAACTCGGAAAGGGCAGGTGTTCCTATAATGCAAGATGTCTAAACCAGTGAAATGTGGATGTTTTCTGCTCTAGCTCACTCCATAGTTTGTTCAAAGGCTTGAAAATGGAAAGAAGAATTAAAAGGTCCAGTCCAGGCAAAGGGCTTTTGCTCTCTTTCCTGGATGGCCTTGCTTTAATCCTCTTCCTGATACAATTCCTTTCAATTGAGCCATCCCCTCTCTGGGAAGTTTCCTTGCACCTTCAGATCCTTGATCATCTCCAGAAACCAGTTCTCACAGTGCTGCCATATTTGAAGCAACTGATGGGGAAATTACTTGCAAGTCCTGCATAGATTTGCTCATTCTTTTAGGAAACATGAGTCAGGGGCTAGAAGGAAAAATCAAACAAAATGCTGACAAATCATTTTTCCTGTGGGTAAATCTCTTCTTGGAGATATAAAGGAATCTCTGGAAATTATCTGGCTCATTCTCCACTCCCCCTGCCAAACATTCAAAGCAGGGTTAACTCAGAGCAGGGTACTTAAGGATCTTCTTGAAAATCTCCAGAGGTGGCAGAGGGACAAGAGGTGACGGGACAAGAGGCAATGGTTTTAAGATGTAGAAGGGCAGGCTTGGATTAGATATTGGGAAGGAATTCTTCCCTGTGAGAGTGGGCAGGCCCTGGCACAGGTTGGGCAGAGAAGCTGCAGCTACCCCATCCTTAAGGGTGTCCAAGGCCAAGTTGGACAGGGCTCGGAGAAACCCGGACTAGTGGAAGGTGCCCCTGCCCATGGCAGGGGGTCTAAGTGAAAGAGCTTTATAGTCCCTTCCAACCCAGACCACTCTATAATTCTGCAGATAAATGTACAGTCTCAATCCTCATTCCCTAAGCCATCCACCACCAGTGTCAGATCCTGCCAAGAACCCAATAGTTTGGAGAACAAGCCATCCCATGCTCTTCATGCTCTGCACATGCTACAAACCCAAACCAGCTGAGCTCCCCCTCACAGCTGTGTCCACCCCTGCCCAGGCCAGGCCATTCCTCTTCCCATCTGCTCTATGCTGGAAGTACAGGCTGGAAACAGGCTCCTTATCCTGCCACACCTTTTCACAGGGATGACCTTTGTGCCTGCAGAAGAAAACAGCAAAGGCCACTGCAGGTCTTGTTCCTGGGGATTCAGGCCATCAAACTCTGGGCACATTTCACAGGTACTTCTGACAGATCCTGGGATTTCACTGCAAGGACTGACAGGATGCTTTGAGGAAGCCCATTCCTAAAAGTTAGCATTTCATATGGCTAAAATTCCTGCTCAGAGACTACAGAAGGAAGTTAGAAAGGTCTGTCTCTCGATCCATCCACTGAGGTAACAACTACCTTTGTGTTCCCCCTGGGATAACAACCCCCTCTGGCACCCAAACAAGGACAGGCATGGCGGCCCTGGTGCAGGCAGAGGCAGGACAGAGTCGCCATTGGTCTGGCTGCTACCCTGAGTGCTGAGAACCCCCAGAACTGCTCCTGAAGCCCTGGGGACCCCCAGGCCCCAGTGTGGGTCCCCCCACCACATGATAGCCCCACCCTCAGCTGCCCCCAGCTGAGCACCACCTGCGCAATCCCGCCTGCTACATCTCCCTAGCATTGCCTTGCCTTGCCTGGCCCTGCAATGCCTTGCTTTGTCTATCCCTCTCATGGCTTTCCTTGTCTTCCACTCCCTTCCCTTGTCTTTCATATCAATCTTTTGCCTTGTTGACCCCTCTCTTGCCTTCTCTTGTCTTGTGTATCCTTTGACATGCATTGCCTTGCCTACCATTGCCTTGCCTTGCCTATCCACCCCTTCTGTGATATTCCTTGCTTGTCTGGCCTTTCCCTCCCTTCCTTGGCCTTGCCTTCTCACTGATCTTCCTTTTGTCTTGCCTACCCCTCCCTTGCTTTCCCTTGATTTGCCTACACCTATCTTGTCTTGCCTTGCCTCTCTGTGCATTGCTTTGCATTAGCTTACATACTAGTCCCCCGCCTGGATTTGCCTGCATTTTTCCTGGCCCTACCATGCCTTGCATGCTCCTATTTTGACTTGCATTACCTAAGAAAGATCAATGAATCCAAAAACTCTCAAGTGAATGGCCTTGCTCTCCTCTGCTTTGCCTTGCCTACCCAGCCTTGTCTTGCCTCCCCTGCCACTCCATTTCCTTGCTTTGCCTGCTATTAACTTCACTTGCTTTGTCTTGCCTTACAAGCCACTCCTTTGACTTGCATCAGTTTGCCTACCCCTCTTTCCTGTGCCTTCCGTTGCCTATCCCTTTCTTGCCTTCTCTGCTCCTCATTTCCTGCTATTGCCTTGCCTATCCTGCCCTCACTTGCCTTGCTCTGACTACACATGACTTGCCTTGCTATTCCTTCCTCTGCTCTCCCTTGCAGTGTCTCACCTACCCTTCCATTGTATTGCCTTGCCTATCCCTCTCTTGCTCTGTCTTGTCTCTCAGCCTCTTCTTTTCTCTTACTTTCCCATGCCTTGCCCTGCTTTGCTTTGCCAAGGCTTGCCTTGCCTGCCCCCATGTCTTGTCCTGTTTAATCTACCAATGCCTTGCCTTGTTTTGCCTACACCTCCTTTGACTTGCCTTGCTTTTCCTTGCCTGCTACTGTGCCGTGCCTCTCTTCCCTCCCTTGCTTTGCTTCTTCTTGACTGCCCCTCCCTTGCCTTGCTTTACCTTTCCTAACCACCCCTACCTTTGTCTTTTTTTGCCTAGTCTTGTCTTGTCTGCTGTGCAATTGCATGGTGTTTCCTTGCCTACGCCTCCCTTTCCTTCTCTCTCTTGCCTACACATGCTTTGCCTAAAAGTACCACACCAGTGCCTTGCCTTTTCTTGCCGTGCCTACCCCTTTCTTGCCTCACTTTGCCTCTCCTACCTTTCCCTTGCATGTCCTTGCCTACACTTCCCTTGCTGTGCATTATCTTGTGTAGCCATTATGTGCCATGCCTCGCGTTGCCTTACCTACTACTCTTCTGCTTTGCCTTGTCTGCCCCTCCCTCGCTGTGTCCCTCCTAAACCTCTTCTGCCTTTCATGGCAAGTATGGTGTACCGTGGAGAGGTAAACTTGCAGCAGGAAAATTCTCTCCTGGCCCAGTTTTCTTTAGGAGCAATTATTGCATGTATGCAATATTGGAGGTGGTAGCCAAATTTTGCTTCTGGGCTCCTCAAATTGTGTCCCAGCACCTTTACATGGGAAGGAAGACAGGTAGGCCCTGTGTTTCAGATGCAAATGATAAGTGGCAGCAGCCAAGAATGGCTTTCTTTCCTGGAAGAGTTTGTGTGGGATCTAACCACCAACAATTGCAATGATCAATTTGGTATCCAAATATTGAAGTTAAGCTTTTGAAAAGTGATAACAGTGCTCTCGCATAAGGCTAAAACACATTGTCTTAGGCATTGTGGTACAAAGAATAGGGTGCCCAGGGAATCAAAAGGACAGCAACAATTTTTCTACCAGGCACCTTTGTTTGTGGTAGTATTCAATTTGTCAGGTAGTCTTCTGACATTTTTGGCAGTCAGCTTACTATGGACACATTGAACATCTGTCCCCAGTATGGGTCTGCATCTGATACACTGCCTGGGGTAGGAAAAGCCTAGTTACAGTGTTCTGGTGCTTCTGTATGGGAACAATCCTGGAATATTTTCTGTTTTGAAGATGGGAAGCATATTTCTGCCAAGAGAAGGCATCATTCCTCTCTGGCAAGAAAATCCCTGTTGGATTCATGAATTTTACAGTATGGAGTATTCTGGTGAGCTTGAGTGCTTTTCCTGGTATAGAGGGCTATTGCTTAGAGCTGCTGAACCACTAGAGTGGGAATGTGAAAACCTCAAGCTGTTGATTTTTTTATCCTTGTCCTCAAAAAGAGAGGTGAAAAGTGAATGCAGATGCCAGGGTGTGTGCTGCAGGTCAGAGGATGCAGCTGAAGATGGAAACAGAAACAGATACCTCACGTGGCCCATTTGTGAGCTCTGATTTTCCAGTGGCTTTCAATTGTGCAACTCGATTCTGTGAGAATGACAAAATTTATTAGTACATAGACTCAGGAAGGAGTTTGTGTTGCCTCTTGAGTGCGGTGCAAATAAGAGTTTGTGCTTGAAAGGCGAGGTGCAGGCAAACCTTTCTCTCCTGACAGTTTCCTTTGAGGGTACTGACCTTTCCAAGTTGGACCTGCACTTTGGCTAGTTTAGCTGGTTTAATCGTGGTACCTTGACTTCTCTTGCAAGTGCACACCGCCATCGTGTGGTGGTTTTCTGAACAGCGGAAGCGCGCCTGTAAAAGCCAAAAGCTTTTTGTGGTGGCACCGAGTGTGTGAGCAGTTAGTTACAAGGGTTCAGTTTTGGATCCTGGCTCTTCGAGACTGAAAGGATATGTTCTTGCCATTACCTAGAAAGGAAGGTGAATCGTGTCCTTGTTGCCTGTGCAGTTTCCAGTCCTGCTATTCCAACACTGGCTTTTTCTTCTGGAACCTGTTCTAGGGGACCAGCTGCTGAACATTTCCGGTTTTGTACCTGGAGTCAGTGAGACTGAAGGTGTGTGAGGGGCCATAGAGCTGAGCACATATTTGTGTGCGTGTGGTGCAGTATAGAAGCTGCAAAGGGGAAAGTGAAGGGCAGGACTGACATTTTGTTCCAGTCCCTTTGGTATGGGAGCAACTACTGGATGTATGAAGTTTTGAAGGTCAAAGTCCTGTCTTCACTCTGGCATCACATGACAAGCCACCTGCTCACTGTGCTCCTCCAGTCTCTTCTGTTCACCTCTTCTTGACATCCTGTCCAGCTGACACTGCCAAGAAATGATTTACCAAAGTCAACCACATGCATAAGGAGAGCTCAACTGTTCCAAAATTGTCACTTCTCTTTAGGCAAACCATCTAGTGTCTAATGGCAGATCAATGTTGCCATTCTTGCAGGCTAACTTCAAGGCACTGCTGTACCACATCCATCGTTGCCCAAAAAACTTCACTGTTCTCCTTGCACACAGACTGGCAAGAGTTGCTCCCTTTGGAATGAGTCTACAACCATTGTCTCTAGTGCCTAAGTGTATTGGCATGCTAACTGTCTTTCTACTACCCCTAACCCTGAGTCGACATCTCAGGGCAGAGCAGTTCCAGGCTCAACACAAATTCACACAACACATTTTGCTACAAATGATGCGACACATTGAAGAGACAAAAGTCTGGATGAAAGAAATGACCACCAAAATGGATGTGGTGCTATGCAAGAGGGCCGAGGATACGGTGAGGGTGAACATAGGAGGCTCTAAGGAGCCTGAGAAAGATTCTGACCTGTCACAAGAACTGCCTGGTAAAATGAGAAAGGTGGATATGAAAGAATGCTACATATGGCATCTTCTTAGATTCTGAGGAGTCCCAGTCCATTGCAAGGAATGGCTGTACAGGACAGCTGATGATACAGCCTGGAATGAGGCTGTAAAATACATCTGACTGCAAAAGTCAGAGATGCAATTCCAAAGAATGTCTGATCTTGTGAACTGAGGAACTGACAAGATTGGCACTGGGTCAAAGAGGGAAGACCTTCAAGACCCTAATAATGATGCCTGATGCTTCCAAAGAGCACCTTGAGTGCACGACACAAAGAGATCCCATCCCACAGACCCAAATGACAAAAAAATGCACACAAGGCCAAGCATGGGACAGACACAAGACAAAGCACAGGACACACACAAGACTAAGCACAGGACATACACAAGACAAAGCACGGGACACACACAACTGCTCTGCCCTGCACACTCCACCCCAGTGAGGAAAAGTGAGCTAAATTCTTTTGAGGTGTCCTAAGGACCACTTATAGGATAACCACTTCACTAGACCAACTGGAAAAATCCCTCCTGCCAAGGCACAAATTTGGACCTGGCTCTCATCTCCTCACCATGTTGGAGCCCTTCACTTCTCTTTCAGCTGGTTGGGGATGCAAATCCATCTTGACACAAAGGAACTGCGCCTGGGCTGCGCTCTCCAGATTTCTCTCTTAGTCAGCTACAAGAGAGAATACTGAAATCAATAAATGACTTCAGCAGCACAGAGGCCAAAATCCAGCAATTTCACTACTTACCATCCCCGAAGTGGGCCCAGGTCCTCAGGTCATGGCTCTGACTGGAGCTGGAGGCTGTGGCTGTCATCTCTGGGGATACTTTAGTGAGAAAGAGAGAAAGTGTGATGGCATTTCTGAATGTTCAGATGCCAGCTCCTCACCATCTCCCTGTCTCACCTCCAATGCTCCTCCTTTGCCAAAGGCAGCCTGGACTGCACCTGCAAACACAAAAGGTCAAGGCTTAAGTGCCGATCCTTCGAATACTTGCAAATTACTCACAAGGATGTTGAAGATGATATAACATTGGCAGTTACTTCATCAGGGGTGGCTTTGGTCCTCTGAGGCTCAATATATTCTCTGCAAAAAACCCACAACAAGCCAAAGGCAAATGCACGTACCAAGATAGCACCTGAGAGGATGGCATTCCTGTGGCAGCTCCTACCTGCCTCTCCTTGACCGTAGCCTCTTACCAGCAGGGTCCATCTCTCATTGGACTGGCCCTCAGAACTTGGTGAGCCACCTGTGAAACACAGAAAAAAAAGGATGGGCACAGTTTCACCAGAAATACACCACCTCTAAGAGAACATCTACTTCTGTCCTGCAGTCAGTGCTCACTTTATTCACTGGGCTCACCTCCATGCTGGTGCCTATGGCCTGCTGGAACAACTCTTTTGCAACTGCAAAAGAAAACAAAAATAAACCAAAAGACCAAAGAAGACAAACCATCAAGTAAACAAAAGGCCAAAAGTCGTGCCTTGGCTTTGACATCACATGACAACTGTTATAGTTTTAAAACTCAGAATTCCTTCCAAAGGCTTAGAGCCAACGCCTTGGTGATGGTAAAACAGGTTTAACAAAGGATGCAATGAATATGCATGCTCTGTTGTTAAAGCCTATTCAGACTTTTGTTTGGAGATCCCCCCACCCAGAGCCTGAGGGAATAGGAGACATTGGCTGGGGTGGGGGGAGGGGAGTGTGCCTGGGTTTTCTGCGCAAGTCACCAGGGCAGCTTCTCGGCGCGGAGTGGGAGGATAGGACACTCGCACCGGGTCCAGCATCGCTTTGGAGACCGGGACTGTGCCCTCTTGTTCTCTCACCTCGCCTACCATCTTTGGACATCGCAAATTGCTACTGTGAGAAAAGGAGGAACCCGCCTGCTTCTTCTGCGGAGGTTGGGTTCCTGCTGCCTTCTGTTTTTTGTCACCTAAATCCATGGGAGTTCACCTGGCATCTGTGACTGCCATTTCCCTCTGCCCAGAGAGAGAGAGGAGAGACCAGCCGACCGGGCACAACATCAGCACCTGCTGTCCGTAAATATAATTGCATCTT
>JAWWLT010000473.1:0-11316 GCA_035040995.1 Premnoplex brunnescens
TCCCAATATCCCATCCAGCCCTGCCCTCTGGCAGTGGGAAGCCATTCCCTGTGTCCTGTCCCTCCATGCCTTGTCCCTCGACCCTCTCCAGCTCTCCTGGAGCCCCTCAGGGCACTGGAAGGGGCTCTGAGTTTTCCCTGGAGCCTTCCCTTCTCCAGGTGAACATTCCCAGCTCTCCCAGTCTGGCTCCAGAGCAGAGGGGCTCCAGCCCTTGGAGCATTCCCACCAAGGAAGGTTTTTAATGGGATACTGCACAAAGCTACAAACGAATTAACCCTCCTGCCCTTATTCCTTTCCCGTAAGAACTCCCAGAACAGTCAAACAGAAACTGCAGAGTCCAAGAACAGCTTGTCACTACGTCACATCCCTGAGGAAATCCACCTTCCCACGTCCTGCCAGAAATCCCAAATAAGCAGCATCTTAGCCCTGTTAGAGCACACATTTCCTTTCCCCAGCCCTGCTTTGGCCTACTTGGATTATTACAAAGAATAATCTTTTTTTTTTTTCCTGATGATGCACAGATTATTTTTAATCCCCTCCCCAAAGCTCCTTTCTGAGTATCAAGTTTTCAGGGCATTCTCCCACTGGGGAAAAAAAAAAAAAAATTTAGAAAATACAACCGAAAATTAAAGATGCTTAAAGAATTCTATAAATAAAAATAAGGCTTAAGAATAAATGAGGTTTTCATTATTAGATCAGACTTTCGGAGCTGGAAGTGATTCCTGCTGGGACTGTTATTATTTTTTTCCAATTGCCTTTATTAAAAGACATCCTATAAAGGAGCCATTAAAGACCAAACACTAACGAGCAGCAGCACAGCTAAAAGCCAAAATATTGATTTACCCAGAAATAATCAAATTACACCCAGTGGATGCTGCTCCAGAGCCCTCCCCGAAATTCCTGGGAGCCCAAAAGGGCTGCAAATCCATCCTTTTGAAGATGATGTTTGGGAAAATGGCACTGCTGGTGGCACATGAGATGATCCATGGGATGGGCCCAGGGCAGCAAAAGGCACTTTGTAACACTTTGGAGCATTCAGGGACTCACAAAACTGAGGGTTTGGGTTTATTTTCTGAATTCTGGCCCAACACCAGAATTTCCCCCTGTGAGTGATGATCAAACACCCGATGGAAGAGCAGCTCCAGGAACATCCCCATGGCTCAATCCTGTTACAGTCATTGTCCAAGCCATGACTGAGACTCATGTTTTCCATGAGACATTCCAGAATCCTGCTGGCCAACGGCAGGTTTGGAGCTGGAGGAACCTCCCAAAGCCTTGGCTCTCTCTGGTCCCCATTTACTGCAGGTGTGTCCCCTCTGAGGGCTTTTAAACACCTTTCCTGTCACTGGCCTAGTCGGGCTCAATGTACCTGAACACCTGGTTGATCTTTACAGACCAATTATCTCAATAAACAATTCCAAAAAACACCCATAAAATAAATGAAATAAAAGAAATAATTCCAATAAACAGCACCAGGTGGTTCCCTGGCCCTCCCATGACAATATCCCAGTGCTGGATATTCACAGATTTATTCATTTTATTTCTATTCTTGACACCAAGCCCTCAAATTAGGCCATGCACATGTTCCAGGCTGGCAGTGGGTCTTCAAATTTAAGTGGGAAAGTCTTCTGAAAACATAACATAATGTTTTTTAACATGATGCCCCAAAATTTGTGTCTCCTTTCCTTACTTTCCTCCCCTCAGCCTTAACAAGTATTTTATATTCTGATTATACTCTTCTATTCTTCTTCTGATTAGATTCTTATGTTGTGATTATATTCTTCTGCTCTGGTTCTCAGAGCGAGGGCAGAGCTGCTGCCCTGCTTTTATCCCCTGGGATTTCTGTGGAGAGCAGGGATATTGTTGGTCTTTGTCTCACCCCAGATTTGGGACCGAAATTTGCAATTTAAAGCTGAAATGAAGATTCTACGATGGCATTCTCACTAAATTTATAAAAGTTAAGCTCATCTCTGGCTCACTGAGAAAAATATTGAATAGAATTCAAGTGCAATGGCTTCACAGTGCCAGAGGGCAGGGATGGATGGGATATTGGGAAGGAATTGCTGGCTGGGAGGGTGGGCAGGGACTGGCCCAGGTTGGGCAGAGAAGCTGTGGCTGCCCCTGGATCCCTGGGAGTGTCCAAGGCCAGGTTGGACGGGACTTGGAGCACCCTGGGCTGGTGGAAGGTGTCCCTGCCCATGGCAGGGGTGGAATGGGATGAGCTTTGAGGTCCCTTCCCACCCAAACCATTCCATGTATGTTTTCTATAAAACACAGCAGTGCCCAGGAAGGAGAACCAGAGAAATGATACCCAAAGCCAAGTCCTCAGCCCAGCCTGCACCACCCTGAGCTGGTTGAGCCGTGCCAGGCACCCCAGGGAATTCCCCAGGCAGCTGCCAAGAGCCAGAGCAGAGCAGCACCAGGGGAAGACAAAAGCCCACCATGAAACTGCTCAGGAGAGCTTTTCCAAAACATATTAACAGTATTTAAGCAAGGGTAGGAAACAAGAATATCCCACTTGGGGCATTTCTTTCCCATTAGCTGGGAGCTGCATACATGGTCACATGCTGCTCTGTATCACACCACGGATTTATATAATCCCAGAAGCAAAAAATGGTATGGACTGGAAGGGACCTCAAAACTCATTCCAAGCCCCTGCCATATCCACATTCTCCACCACAGATCCTTAACAACCCCCCCACTCCCTCCTTGTTTATCCCTTTGTATTAGAGATGGGTTTGCAGGGATTATAATTTCTATGATGAAAACTCAGCAAACTTGCAAAAGCAGAGTTAAACATTTTAGGTTCTTCACCGATGAGAATGGTCCTTTTTCCACAGATCTGACCCAAAATGTGTCCCACAAAAGGCTCTGTAAGGGATGAACTCCAACAGGTTCTCTCTGCCAGGGCTGGATGTGCATCAGCAATTCTGGTGTCCAAATGCCAGTGAACCAGGGGAGCTTCCCAGGAGTGCCAGGGAACAGCAATAACACACTGATTCAGTCTGGAACAGGCATATTTTTGATGCTTTAAAGCAGTGCCAGTCACTGGGTGCTCCTGGGAGCTGCTCTAAAACATGAAAAACCAGCCTCCTCACAGGCTGAGGGGAAAAGAAGGTCCTACATAGGAGCCTACATACATCCAAAGAGTATGTTAGGGGTCTGCACACCAAAAACTATTGGCATTACTCACTTAAAGCATTCAGGCTCAGCAGAAGTAAGTGAACCCTTCGATTTTATTGCAAAGTGAATGATTAAGGTCGATAGAAATGGCCTGAAAATGCTTTTAAATTCTCAGTTGGTTTTCTCTAGAAATACCTCCATCACAAAACCTTCCAAGGGGTTTCTGCCACGGGAAATGGGCCTGGCTGAATAGGAAAGGCTGAAAAAAGGGACAAAGGGCATGGCCAGGATGTGCTGAGGGTCCCTCGCAGGGAGCCCAGGGATCACTGCCCAGAATTGCCTGAGTTGTGCCCCAGCAGAGAAGTTCAAAGCCATTTCCAACAGCCCTTCTAACCCTTCCTTACCAGAGCCTCCATTTCCCAGCTTTCCTTTCTATCTAAGGGACAGCTGCTAAATGCATTTCCCCTCGGAGATGTTATCCATGCCATGGGAACACCCCTATCCCAGCAGGAATACTCATTTTCTGCAGCATGGGGAATCTCCCTCACACAGCCCCAAAATCCCGGCCAGAGCTTGCAAGTTTAAGACATCATAACTTCTGTTAAAACATGTATTTTTTGTTTTATATATAAATTTGCGTCAATATTTGTATCAGATTACGGAAAGCCTCGTTCCTTATAAGAAGGAATGACTAAAACACATACAATTTTGAAAGCATCAAACCTCCCAAACAGCATTAAAATATTTCATGCAGTAAAAGGGATGGAAATATTGCAAGGAGGTGTTCCCAAAGCCTTGGAAATTACAATTCACCCATGATTTGCACGACACCTAAGAGTGCCCTGAGCGTGGGGTGGGAACTGGCATAGCACAACTGTGGGGTTTCGACAGAAAAGGAAGGAAAACAGCAATTACCCTAAAAGACATTTCAAGATTCTCGCCACCCCAGATATCCATTCCTGCATCGTAAGTTCCTATCTCTTCAAAGTAGTTTCTGTCAATAGAAAATAGGCCACCAGCCATAGTTGGGGTCCTAGTTGAAAACAAACAGAAACAAAACAAAAAACAAAAACAACAAAACAAAACAAAAAAAAAAGGGAAAAAGAAAAAGAAAAAAGAAAAATACCTTTTGAAAGACACTGTGGAATTGAGCAGCGACACTACAGCACATTTCACTACCTCCCACTGGGACTGCACGGGAATTGCACGCCCAGCAACTGGGACGGGAGCAAGCAGGAATAAGGGACAATTCCCACTGGGCTGCCCCTGCTCTCCCCCAACATCCAGGGGAGCCCCATCCCAGCCACTCCTCCAGGGCATTCCCTGCCCACCAAATCACATCTCCACAGGTTATTTTGGGGCGTCGTGGTGGGGAAGGGGATGGGATTCCAGCCCTGTGCGTGCAGAGCGGCAGTTCCAATCCAATCTGGAACGCTCAGTGAGGAGTTTAATGCCTCGGCTTTGCCTCAGAGGGAGACTAAATGTGCATAAAATTACCAGGCCTAATCTCTCCTAACAGGATTATAAATCCTTACAAGAGGCAAATCCACCGAGTGCGGCGGCTCTTTGTGCGAGGGTGTCCTACTTCCCTGTCAATGCCTGCCCCGTGTTTTCCAGCACTCAGATCCCCATGCCAGGAGGAATGCCCATCCCAGCTGGCAGCAAACAGCTCCGAGTGAGGGACAACACCCCCTCCCTCCCAGATCCCAGCCCTCCTATGAAATAGTCACACACAGACTCAGGGTTACAGATAAAGGGGGTGGAGATTCAGCCCAAATGTGTCCCAGCCCTGACTGTTGAGGTCTCAGCATTCCTAAACCTATGGAATTTTGGGGGTGAGGACACACTGAAGTGTCATAGAACCCTGGAATGGTTTGGATGGGAAGGGACCTTAAAGCTCATCCCATCCCACCACCTGCCACCAGGTTGCTCCAAGCCCCATCCAGCCTGGCCTTGGACACTCCCAGGGATCCAGGGAGTCTTCTCTGCCCAACCCATGCCAGGGCCTGCCCACCCTCCCAGGGAAGGATCAAGCCCTGCAGGTCAAGCATCAGCCGTGTTTCCATCCTCAGCTTCCAAACCAAGGGCCAAGTGGGTGACACTGGATTTTGGGACACGTGACGTGGCACCCGCTCAGCCCGTCCCAGCAGCAAGACCAGGAACATTCAGGGTTCCTATGGCTTTCCCTCACTTCTGCATCCCTGAGTTGTATTTCACCAGCTTTGCTGCCCCCACTGAGCCCTCAGCCCAGCACATCAGGGTGGGGACAGGGACACAGACATCCAAGGGGACCCCAATTCCTGCCATGGGGTGCTCAGAGCACATCCCGGGCTGGGAGCTCCCTAATTCCAGGGAGCATCACCCCATCCTGCACCCCCCAAGGAATCCCATCCTCAGCATCCACTCAAAGGGCTCCAACGGTCACAAAATCACTAAGAAACACCACTATTTATTTATCTTGGGATAAGGTTTTTACACCAGTTTCAATCACTGCTGTGCATCACCTAGGCAGGATTAATCGCAATCAACTCTAAGTTTAATAATTAAATATGGTTTAAGAAGATAAACACAGTATCAAGAGCTCAAGGAGAATTCAGACAATGCTCTCAGGCAGCGGGTGGGATTTTTGGGGTGTCCTGTGCAGGGCCAAGAGTGGGACTTGATAGTCCTTGTGGGTCCCTTCCAGCTCAGGATATTCTGTGATTCTACTGCACTCCTAATATTTAATCTTGTACTTTTTCTCTCAATATCTAATTTTTACTTGAGAAAAGATTTTCCAGAACATAATACATATTTTTAGTATTTCTAATACTTGCCTGGAGTGTTTCAGCTTAAAAAACTGACAGGCAGGCATGGAAATATCCATAAAAATGTGCTGAGCAGAGGCTGCAAACACCCAGCACAGAAACACTCCGTGTTTTTAATACTTGTAAGACGAGATGTTTGTGAGCTGAGCTTTTAGCACTGACAAGGTTTCTGCTGCTGAGGGGAAATCACAGGAGAAACGAGTTCCCTCGGAGGCAAAGGCTGTTCTGCAAAGGCCAAGTATTGTACAAGGATTTTCCAGTGGAAAGAAAGGAAGTAAAGGTTTAAGCAGGCTGGGTTCAGCTGGCACTGCCCACTGAACCAGCCCCACCTGAGGAGATGCCACTCTGTTCCCCTCATTCCCAGACCTTCCCGCAGTCACTGGAGCATCCCCAGCAAAATTTAGCTCTCAGCTCCATCTCTGCACAGGGCAACAGTCCAGGTTTTGCTCCCAGAGCAGCAAAAATGTACTTTGCACTTAAAAGAACCCATTTTGACAAGGTCTGATCATTTCCAGCCATGCCAAAGCCAGGGGTTACTCTGGTGGCACTGGAATTTACAGCATTTACATGGACACAGGTTAAACCCTCAGGAACAGCCAACCAGCAATGAACAGCCTTTGCTATCCAAACAAGACAATACCTATAAACCCATTGCCACGGGGCCTGGGGGCTGCTGGACCTCCAGAGTAAGACACAAAGCCCTACATCAACCCCTGCAAGTTCCAAGGCTCAGGGAATGTCTGCATTCAAAGCCACAGCTCCTGTTTCATCCCTGCAAATACACCTGACAAATATAATCCACTGATCCTGTCCCACCTCAGAGGAGGAAATATTTGCCCTGAGCAGCTCAGTCTCCAGAACAATCTGTATTTCAGGGATTTCTTCCACACAGCCCTTCCTTGGTCTCAGTTTAGTTCAGTCCTTGCAAAGACACCTCAGGAGCTGAAAGGTTCTCATGTCAATTCTGCTTCTGACCCTTGTATGGAATCATGGCATGGTTTGGGCTGGAGGGGACCTTAGAGCTCATCTGTCCATGGGCAGGGACACCTTCCACTAGCCCAGGTTGCTCCAAGCCCCATCCAGCCTGACCTTGGGCACTTCCAGGGATGAAGCAGACACAAACACTGCCCATGATAAAACACTGGAAGTACATTCAAACCCCCCCCAAGAAATGCCACTGTCGACCAGCCCCAACTTCCAGCCCCTCATAGCCCAGGATGGGGGTACTGGGAGGTGGTGGAGGGGGCTGGACCTGCTGCTGGTGCCCAGGACAAACCAACAGGAAAAGCTTTTCCTGCCTCCACAAACCCTGGGTTTCCCTGGGCTAGAGGTCCCATTTTAGGCCCTGCCCTGTGGTGTTAAGTGACCCGAGCAGTGGCTGGGGCAGGGAGAAGCAAATGAGGAGGAATGGGCTGTCAGACCTGGGGGACAGGACCAGAACACGAAATAAGGGGCAGAGGTGGTAGAGAGGGGTGTGGGAAGAGCAGGAATAGCATCCAGGGACGGATCCTGGATGGGACTGGAGCTGTCCAAGGTACCCCTGACCAGTAGGAGCAGCACCTGCAGATCCCACTGTTCCCTGTGCTAATAATATGACAAACAATCCCATTTTCCCAAGGAATGCCAGGAGCTCCCTCCCTGCTGTGCTGCCTGACAGCGAGCTGTGGGCTTTGAATGGCAGAGCCAGGGAATGCATCAACCTGTCCCACCAAACCCAGGGATTCCAAGGAAGAGGAACTCCTTGGAACTCCAATACAGGGCTGAGCACTGAGCAGCTCCTTCAACTCCCTCAGCAAACCCTCCAGCACTGCTCAGATCCACGGACTGGGAAGAGTCAGGGACACTCTTCCAGCGGTTCAGCACCTGCTGCCTTTAATTTCAGCAGGATTAATGAATTTATTTAGGGAATGTGATGGCTCAACCCTGTCCAGACCCACCAGCCAGCTCGTCTCATGAAGCTTTCCTCAATTTTCCATCAAAACGCTTCCCCAATAATATACAAATGACACATAAATATGAAATCACTTCTAGAATAACCCACAGTTTGATGATGTCTGTGTTATGATTTTAAATCTAGAGAGCACAGGTAGGAATTTCTCACTGTAATTATGGAAGATAAATTATTGTGAGTGAAACTTGAGTTGAATACATGGATTTGAAACTACTCAAGAGCAGAGTCTGAGTGCACAAATGGTCTTACAGACAGGCACACAAGTGCCATCCAAGGGTGTTTGTTTTCTCCCTGTTCCACTGCTTACAAAGCAAAATAGCAATAAACACATGAGGCTGAAATGAAGTTACAGAACAGGGAAAGCAACATGGAATAAAAAGATGACTTCACCAATTTCATCTAAATTTTTGGCCTAGCTTAGGCTGGTGGTTTTCCTGGCAGAATTGATGGTGAAAGGCTTTTTTTGGCCCCTCCATCCCTGCCTTACCTGGACATGCCATCCCCTGAGCTGCCTCTGCCTCCCCCTCCCTGCTCCAGGCATGTGTGGGACTGGAATTTTGCCTGCTCTATCCCGTCTCACACAGGTTTGAAACCATTACATCCACTTAGGAAACCTTTTCTTATCTATTTCTGTACTTCCCATGAAGCCACAGAAGCTGTTAGAGCTGATCAAATAACCCCTCGCCAGTAATTTATTCAATTTGTTCCCTTTCAGCTTCATTTAGAATTTGTGAAGAGGTTTTGTTCCAGTCTGTGGTTCCAGCAATTAAATGGAAGAGGTCAGGACATGCTCTTAGATCATTTTTGACTCGGGGTGCCCCGTCATCAATTCTATTGCCTGAGATAGCAGGAGTTTTAAGTGCAAATCATCACAGCTGAATGTTGGGGTTCACTGTTTTAAAACACTCAGAAATACATTGTGGTGTTTGGTTAAATCCTAAAACAAAATAGCAACAGGCACACATACTGTGAATTGCTGGCTGCTCAGAGGGACATCAAATGAGTTTTCTCAGCTCTGACACTGATGCTGCAGCACTCAGGACAGGTCAGAATTCAGCCCTCGCTACCCACAACTCCCTGACGTGTGAAAATTCCGGGAATTCTGTGTTATTACCTACGGAGGCACACAGAGAGCAGGGTGTGGGGCAGCCACTCACCTGACAGGCAAGGTCCTGTCCCCTTTCCTCCTGTCCATCTCCCGCTGTGGCACCGGGTACCAGCGGAAGTTGAGCTTCCAGTTGAAGCCCCCGTAGGTCATGTCGGACCCCGCCATGTACTCGAAGGTGTCGTCGCTGATCACGTCGATGATGGGACACACCACGGTTTTCCTGGGGGAGGAGGCACAGGGCTTGGTCAGGCCGTTTCTAGTGTTTGCAGGGGGCAGAGGGCATGGGCTTGGTGGTTTGGGGGCATGGCAAAGGGGGGGAAAGGGGGAAAAGAGGAGGGGGAGAAGGCAGAAGGGGGAGAAGGCAAGGAGAAAAGTGGAGGGAAAGGTGAAGGGGGAATGGGGGGGAATAGGGAGGAAAGGGGGCAAGAAACTAAAAAACAGGGGAAAAGGGAAAAAATAGGGAAAAATAAATAAATGGTAAAAAAGGGGGGCAAAAAGTTAAAAACAGAAGGGAATAAAAAAGGGTGCAAATTCCAGTGAGCTGTGGAGGTTAGACAGACAGAAAATTGTTCCTGGTACCAAGCAGGAGGAAGCTGCCATTGGGGTGGGAACATCCAGACCTTGGGAAGGATTATCACAAATTTATCCTGATACAAATATCAGAGAACAATCTTCCTAAGAAATTAAAACAAACCGCTTCTTTTTTAGCTCAGAGAACTGTTTTCATTCCCGTGTTTTTGCAGCAGGGGAGGCTGAGGCAGAGTGCAGATGTGGCAGAGGACTTGCAATATCAGAAATGGGAAAAATCATGCCAGAAACGGGTCTGTGAAGAAAATGAAGAAGCTAGCCAAAGTGCCTTAAAAACTGAAGCTTTTACTGTGTTGTAAAATGGATTCCCTGTCTTTTTTCACTTGATCACCCTCCTTCTTCCCAAGACCCCCCGAGACACCCCTTATCTACGCAGCTAAGCCCTAAGGAATTTTCTTCACCATTTCTGATACTGCAAGTCCTCTGCCACACGCAGAGGCAGAGCGTGGCCCTGCCCTGGGGTGACCCTCACCTGTCCTCCTTGATCCTGGCCAGCAGTGGCTCCAGCCAGCCCAGGGTGCACTCGCAGTGGGCGTCCAGGAAGGTGATCACCTGGCCCTGCGAGGCGGCGGCCCCGCGGAGCCGCGCGCGGATCAGCCCCGACCGCTGCTCCATCCGGATGATTTTCACGGACACCTCCAGGTTCTTCACGTAGTTCTCCAGGGAGGCTTTCAGAAACTCTGCCAAAGATAAGCGGGGGGGAAACGTGATTTTTAGTGAGGTTCAGCAGCTCTTGAAGACTCCAAAGGACACGCAAACCCCCGCCCGCACATGTTGGAGCATCTCAGGGGGGTTGGAAGGGACATTAAGGCTCATCCCCTTCCAACCCAACCCGTCCTCTGGTTCTATGATAAAATCACAGGGATTTCAAATACATCCCAATCGGTGCCTTGAAATAAAGCAGCAAACAACAGTGAGTGCAAAACAAAGACACTTCGGCCAATTTGCTGATGGTTCAATACAAAAAGGGCCACTTATGATGAATTTCCCCATTTGAGCTCTTTAGAGGCTTTTAGGAAAAATTGGAATTACTTGGCTAAAATCTTCCTCCACCTTCTGGCACAGAGAATCATTAAGCCACTTAATGAACAGGGAAATGCAGGAGAGTAATTAGAGTTAAGTTAATGCTCCATGAGGCAGAACTAAAGGACGGAGTCGCTGCATCCTCTGTCCCCTGAGCAGCTGCAGCTTCGGGTTCTATTTGCCATTAGGCACAATTGGCTACTCCAGGATAATTTATCATTCCATTGATTCCATTTAGAGAATGTTGTGTGATTCCTTTTGCAGGTAAATGAGTTTCTCATGCAGACAGTTTTCTTTCTAAAGCCTGGGTTTAGAAGAAGAACAGGGAAAAAAAAACCCAAGAGCCAAAGAAATGAACCCCAAATGGGAGCAACACAAGCAGGGCACTGGAATGAGATGGTCTTTAAGGTCCCTTCCAACCCAAACCACCCTGGGATTCCATGAAATGGGCTCAGTGTGGATATTCAGGACAATCTGAAGCACAGAATGAGGGGGTTGAGAGACAGGAAGAGAGAGAGGCAGAGACACGGAACAGGGCTGACCTTTAGAGGAATATGAAACAATAAACTACAGTGCAAAAAACGCTCTTATGGACTTCTGGATACAACCTGGGAGGACTTTCCAGTGCCTAAAGGGGCCCCAGGAGAGCTGGAGAGGGACTGGGGACAAGGCATGGAGGGACAGGACACAGGGAATGGCTTCCCACTGCCAGAGGG
>JAWWLT010000474.1:0-11310 GCA_035040995.1 Premnoplex brunnescens
TGGTTGTCTTGGCTGACTTGTGCACACTGTGCTGGAGGCTGGTCCCCTCCCATCACACACACACACACACACACACACACACACACACACACACACAAAAGGTCGTTCTGACCAGATGATAACTGATCTGATGTGTAACACCCCGTTCCCCACGTCATTGCAAAGCAGTTTGATTAAGTTTAGTCAACGATATGGTACCTTTCTGCATTACTTGCTTATTTGATATTCATGACAAAGTTTTGATTGCTAATACTTGCTCCTTTAGAGTCAGCATTACAGTTTCCATTTGATGCTACTCTTATGCCTTCATCTTTAAGTATATTCTTAATTGGTTTCATTTACTGCAAAAGACTATACTACTTGCCACTTGTAATTAACAGACTTTCTCTGAATTTTGTGGTTTGACTACTCATGCATGTACTGAATTAAAAAAAAAAAAGGTAACAAGCATTCACATGTCTATCCATCCTACCCATTTTCATTAGCTGCACGAGCAATCTTTCTCCTTCTGTCTGTTGTAAACACCTTACATGATGGATTTAACTCATTACTCAGCCTGACTTTCTAACCACATATAATATGAATCTGGATTGTATATGAGAAATAAAACACTTCTAAGTATCTCTGTAAACAGACTCAAAAATAAAACACAGACCAAAAAAACTCTTTGCTCCAGAAATCTAATTCTATGAACCTCTGGTCTTCAGATGTCAGAAGTAGTTTGGTTACTGGTATCTTAATAGAGACAACTGTGAAGTTCCTTATTCAATGGCAGGCCATCCACAATCCCTTCACATTTTACCAAAGGATTGATTTGGCTTTTTTCTCTCTAACTCAATAGTTTATATGCATATGTATGGTGCTTGTGTCCCACACAGATACAAAGTTCAGAAACACTTGCTTATAAACAAGTGGCAAGCAGAGTTTATCTAAATATTTTTATTAGAAGAGAAAGACTGTTCTTTTATTAGACTTTATTAGAACTTGTCTTCTTTCATCACTGTTGATAAACAACTCCTAGAGTAATTTGATGCTATTTTTCTAGTCAGCTTATTGCAGTGTAATTTTAAGAAGTTTATGAAGTCAACACCAGTCTGCTACTTCTGGTCTTCTTTCCATTTTAAGTATAGTAAAACAGAACGAAGCTTTAAAAATGGACCTCAGGAGAAGAGAAGCATCACTAAAAAGAAAAAAAACATGAGCCCAAAGAAAAAAATAACCACTTAAGCAACCTTATCAAGAAACACTCTCTTTATAAGAATCATAATAATCAACCTAAGACATTATTTACTGCACTTGAAAAATTATGAATGTTTATTCCTAAAAAGTACTTGTGATGTTGGAATAATGAAGATCCTAAATGATTTTCCATGGGGAGAAAAAGGGAGGACACCTCATAATACAATCACTTTCTGTACACACTTTCATAAAACATAGTCAGCAGAACCCATGATCTCTAGAGTCTGTTAAACATTAATGTCTATTTCGTGTGTGCCAGGAATTATAATCTGTTATAATATATGAATCCATGTCCCAGTTCAATAACTATTTATGCTAGCATAAGTCCACCTTGAAGCAATGTAAAAATTACTTATGGTATTTACTACCAAGAAAAAAATTCTGTTGATTAATGTAATGCTATTAATTTTTCTGTTTTATGTTATTTAGAACTGCACTGTTTGTTTTGCTGACAATGGCAGTTTAAGATTTAGAGTATCTGGTTTAATCACTTTTCTGTCAATGTTATCTTGAGATTTAAGAGGCCTATATTTTTGTCTCTTATATGCATACCCCTTTTTCCCTTAACACACTTCGGTGGTACAGCTCCACTCTCCTTCCAGGTCCTGCACAGGACCATCCCCAACAATCACACCATGTGCCTGAGAGTATCATCCAAACGCTTCTTGAACTTTGCCGGGTTTGATGTTGTGACCATTTTCCTGGGAAGCCTGTTCCAGTGCCCAACCACCCTCTGGGTGAAGAAGCTTTTTCTAGTATCCAACTCAAACCTCCCCTTCCCCTGCCTGCCCCTCCTCTTCCCATCACAAGGAAGTTTTAACTGCAGTGAGGTCTCCCCTCAGTCTCCTCTTCTCCAGGCTGAACACATCAAGTGCCCTCAGCTGCTCCTCATGCAGCTTCCCCTCAAGGCCCTTCACCATCTTCATTGACCTCCTTTAGATGTTCTCCAAGAGCTGAATATCTTGCTCATCTTGTGGTGCCCCAAACTGCCCACAATATTCAAGGTGAGGCCGCCCCACTGCAGAGCAGAGCAGGACAATCCCCTCCCTTGACTGGCTGGTGATGCTTTGCCTGATGCCCCCCAGGACAGGGTTGGCCCTCCTGGCTGCCAGGGCACTGCTGACTCAGATTCAATTTGCCATCCACCAGGACCCCCAGGGCCCTTTCCATGGAACTGCTTTCCAGCCTCTCATTCCTCAGTCTGTATGAACATCCAGGGTTGTCCCATCCCAGGTACAGAATCCAGCACTTCCCCTTGTTGAAATTCATATAGTTGGTGATTGCCCAGTTCTGTAATTTTTCCATGTCTCTCTGCAGGGCCTACCCACCTTGCAGGAAGTCAACAGCTCCTCCCAGTTTTGTGTCATCTGCAGACTCACTCAGTGTCCCTTCCAGTCCTGCATCCAAGTCATTTATGAAGGTGTTGAAGAGCACAGGGCCCAATATGGGGTCCTGTGGAATCCCACTATTGACAGGTCATCAGTCTGATGTTACCACATTCACAACTACCCTCTGTGCTTGACCCATGACCCAAATGCTCACTCACCACAATATGTGTTTATCAGCTGTCCAGCCACTCATTGGAAAAAAGACCCTCAGTACACCTAATAGGCACTTGGTATGGCAAATGTGAAAAATCATGAATGTCTCTCCTTTCTCATCCCTGTCTTGAGCTTTTATTGACAAGCATGAATTCATACAATCATAAAATCATTTAAGCTGGAAAAGAGTTTTAAGATCATTGAATCAAACTGTAAACTTAATGCAGCCAAACCCATCACTAAACTATGTCTATATGTGCCATATCTACACATATCTTAAGTACTTCTCAGGATGGTTACTCAGGCACTTTCCTAGGCACTGGCATCTTGTTCCAGGTGTCATGGCTTATCCTCTTGGTCTGTTGGGTGTGTTGGGGTCAGTTGTCCCAGCTATGTCCCCTTCTGAACTCTTGCCCACATACAACCTCCTGACCTTTGGAGGAGGAAGGGGTAGTGAGAAAGAAAGCCTTGTTGTTTTGCAAGCACTGTCAGAAGTAGCATAAAGCCTGGTGTGTTACCAACACTGTTTTAACAAAAAATGCAAAGCAAAGCTCTCAAGGGGCCACTATGAAGACAGGAAACTTCATAACTTCATCCCAGTTCTACAAGCAACATCCTTTTCATGTATTTTTTCATTCATTTATTCAAAGAAAGTCTTTGAGTAAATAAACTAAGGTATTTCTCTGAAGGTATTTCCCCTTCATTTCCAATACAGAAAACTTCTGTGACCAAACGGAGTTCTGAAAACACACATTTGAAGGAATCAGAGTTTACAAGAGCATAATTTGCAACCAAGTTTCCCTTTCAGCTGATTAGTCTGATTAGGCTTAAAGAGACTGAGAACCTTTTCCTGAGACCTCATGATGCAAATGTACAAACACTCCAACAGGTGTTGATTTAGATGTGAATCAGTTCACTGTTCTTTATAATTCCATTGAGATTCAAGACTAAAGTGAAATCACATTTTAAATTCACATTACAATAAATTAATTTATTTTAATCCAAAATTTTCAGGCATTCACAGATCAAAACCACAGAAAAAGAAGTTGCTAAGACTGGGAACTTAAATATAGCAAGTACATATTCTACTGTAAGAATCCAACCCCTCAGAACCAAATATCAGTGGAACATGGCTTAGATTTTATTTGTATAAATTACAGCAAACATCCAATTATAGTAGTATGTCATGACATATATTCATCTCTCTTTGAGCTAAGATTAAAGCCTCCACAAAGGAAGCAAAATATTCGCATATCCAAATATAAAGTTCTTCCTCCCCATGTATGAAAATTCTTTCAGAATTAGCTGAAACATTTGCAGTTCCTTTCTAATTGCTCACAGTTTTTTGCCAAGCACACTAAAAGGAAGGGAGAATTTAGAATCAGGTAAGGAAATTCTGGTATCTTTTTCAAATTCTTTTGAGGAAGACAAAAGTAATTTCTTTGCAATGTCTCCTGTTTCCAAGGGTGTAAATTACACAGTGCTGAATGAAGAGATAATTTAATAATTCTTCACTAATTATTCTGACTAGAACTATAAATTGTTAATTGCTTTTCATTTACATATTTCTCATTTTTCTCTGGAAAGCCTATGTTCTGTTCTGGCTTTGATGCTGTGGTTTTTTAGACTAACCTAATTTCAGTTTTCATTACTGCTGACATATATTTTATTTAATTTGGTTAAGAACAAACAATAATGAAACAGGTAATCAGCATGGATGTAGGTCATCAAAAGTGTCCCAGTTTTGTTAACATTCTCTGTTAAGAGTATATAAATAGTCTGGAAAATTTTTAAGTATTTCAAAAACAAGTATAATAATTCAACGGACATATATGAGATCTTAAGCACAAAAGACTAATATGAATTCAGTCTAGGTAAACAACTTTTAATAATTGCATCTTCCCATTTTGGCACTGATTGTAGATGGAAGCTTTTTAGATGCAATAACAAGTTTGAGGATTTTGTTGGGGTTTTTTTGGGGGAGAGGCAGGGGGAGTAAAAATAAAATAGAAGAGAAAATCTGGTATGAGTAGGTCCAGCATGAAGAGACCAGAATTAAAAGGATCTGTTTCATTAAGGGGTTGCCACTTAGAGGGATAAACACAAGATATCAGGAGTAAACAAAAAATAACTTGAATAAAAGACAAAAGCTCTTTTAAAAGAAAATGAAAGTTCTATAGGAGCCAAAGCCCTCTGGAAACAACATAATCCAAGAAATTTAAATCTTATTTTCATCCCCTTCTACAAATAATAAATACCATCTTAAGGAAAATCTATCAGACAACTGTCTGTGATTCAAAGAATTCAAAGAATAACTGTCTGTTATTCAAAAATTTTATCAAATCTATCATATATTGATCCACAGTCAGGCAGACTGTGTGAAGTGTGACACTCCATCACAGAAACTTTATGAATATGTACTTTGCATACAATAGTGATAAGGCAACACCCTAGCTGTATTCTTCTTTAAAGACCATGCAAGCAGAAACATGGATGATCAAAGAAGTGAAATGACAAAATTCTAAAGAAAGCTATAAATTTAAAACTCAGTCCTCTGTTTAACTAAGTCCTCTAATTAACTAAGATTGGTTTAAAGAATAAATTGCAAATTATCTGGAAGAAAAAATTCAGAAATGCGGCAGGAACTCTTAAAAATAATGCTATTCAAGTAATAGAGACTCCTCAGTCAAAACAAGTCACATGAGAGGCAGATAGCTGTAAGACATGGTCAACATGATTGAAAATTCTTCCTACCAAACAGTTTTCAAAACATAAAAGTGTCTGGTGCTCACAAGTCTAAAGATTTGCTTGACCCCTTCAATGAAAAAATAGCAAGCAACATTAAACCGAGACAATAAATAAAGCACAAAAGAGCATAAAAGTATGGATGCACTACTGCACTATTAGATTCAAATGGCCTGATATACAAGTAAGTGATTAATAGTAAGAGCAGAATGAAGTTCTCCATGAACCTCTCCATGAAGATCTATGCATGGAGAGTAGGTCTCAGACTACTGACTGTTGTCAAAAGCTGCCATCTCCGTCTGACAGATATAAAAGCCAAGCTAGTCTATGCAGAAGAAATGTTATTTAGCCTGTAACTCATCCATGTAAAAAAATTACTACCTTCATAAAAGTTCTTAGGGAAGGACAGTGTTACTTGACTCCTATGTGTAAAGCATGTAATGACATTCTCAAAAGAAACATGATTAACATAGTTCAGATCCTGAGAACACCCCTATTTTTTTTTCCAGTTATCAGAATCTAATTCAAGGTCAGAAATGTACTTGTCAGCTTGATTAAAAGTACCCTGCCCTGATGAAATCAAGGCTGAAATTGCCAGAGCAGTTAAAAGTGAAGATCTAGAAGAACAGGGTCTCTAAAATTACTTCTCCATTGTGAATATGTCTTTAAGAAACATCAGGATGGTAGCAGGAAGTGTTATAGAAAATGCACTCTAAAAGGATTTTCAATTTAAGGATTAGACGACAAAAATACAAGCAAAGTGCATATTGAATTTCAACCTGTCTGGTGCAGGAAGATAGGGTGGAGAGATGTCACACATTAGAGAGCTGAGGAAGATGAGACAGGAAAAGGCTTTTCAATTAGTACAAAACACATTAAATGCACCTATGCTGAAGATTAATCTTTGATCATATGCCTGCATTCCTTGTTTGGGGATCCAGGCTGCCTTTACAGAGATTTATTTTTTTTCCCTGTCAAGCACATTACCTGTAAATAGCACTAATTTCTCAGACTCACTAACAACAATATGCCATTCACAAGTTGTTGAATAAGTATCTCTTGTAAAGTTTTAATTTCAAGTTTAGAAGAGCTGAGAATTTGCAATAATGTACATTCTTGTGACCTTGCAAATGACATTTAGAATTATTACTTACTGCTAAAAAAAGCCAGCCTCACTATCCAAACACCCTGGTCCTATATACCTAATTCAGGTTTTGTCTCAGCTTCTAGTTTGTGTCTTCTCCCATCAGGAGGAAGAAGGTAGAGGAGGCAGATTGACCTAGAGACATAAAAAACTTATTTTTCTGAAACTGGATTTTTTTTTACCATCTACTTTCCAGGCAGTTTGAGAAGCAGTGGAAACTCCAACTTTCTCTTTTTTTAACTATTTATTTACATTACTACCACAAGAACTTCCACCTCAGGAAAGTGTTCAACACAAATATGAGATCCCGTTTGAGAATCCTTTCCCCCTTCAAGCTGCTTTGCCTGCCTTAATGTCCCTCAGTTTGTGGTGCATATGTAGTGTGAAATTCAACTCTCTTGGCTACCTAGCTCACAGAATACATAAAAGACTAGTTACCAGAAAAAAAAAAGAAAAAAAAAAAAGTTAAGTTTTCTTCTACCCCAAAAATCTCATTTTGTATTTCAGCAATGAAATCTTTTAACTGATGAAAAAGCAATGGCACAGAGGTTTTTCTGATCTCCATGCACAAACTAGATCAGTGTAGGGTCTTGTAGACACAACTGAACTGAAAAAGACCTGTGATTTTCGAAATAAAAATTCTCCCAAGAGAAACACAGGGTTTTTCTAGGAATTCCATCTGCCGTTTGAAGACTTCATTACAATGAAATTGCCTCCCAAAGTGTACCAATTGCAAGTTGTTACCTCTTGTTTATAGTCAGCCTGAGAAAGAAAACACTGGCTAAACTTTTTCTTGTACATTCTGTATTTTGTTGTTGTTTTCCACCAAAGCAGAAAGCATTAAAAAGGTGACACATAGTGTTTAACAAATAGAACTGTACAAAAGAAAAATAACACCTCTAAAACCATGAAACATCAATCATGGTAAAATACAATAAATTGCAAAGTATCACTGAACGTAAAAGAAGGTAGAAAAACCTTTCTACAACTTCTGAATGCAAAGTTTGCATTTTAAAGCTTTCTCAGATTTCTAGTAATGGGGTGTAAAATCACTGTGCACGTAAAGCATACAAGAATAGACTCATTGTATCACTCACTGAGTAAGACTGGGGAACATCCTAATACTCAGCAGTCATTACATTTTCTCACTGACCATCAGGAAAATGAGAATGCATTGTACCTTACTGATTCAATAACTAAGACAGATGTTATTCCTCTATATGACCATACCTTCAAATATGACCATAATAAAGTATCCGGCATATGCTTTAGGAGATACATCTGTAGCAAAACATACATTTTCTTTTTATGTCAAACTGAGTTTGAGCCACGTTTGGCAAGTTCTCCCATTTCTTTCCAAATGTTATTCCTAGTTTAATGATGCTTTCTTATTTACTTGATGCATAGCCACAGACAGCTTTGGTAAAATAGAGCCTAAAACTGTGCCTCTCATGGGTGGCACAGCTATAAGGCTGTTTTCTATCTCCTGTGTGTTGTGGAGAAAGTGGTAGAGGGGGGAAACGCTCATAGACAGGACATTACAGAGGTAGTTTGAAAGAACACTGATTCTAAATGTTTAGTCAGGTTCTAGGTGTTAGGATCTGTAGTGGGTTGACCCTAGCTCCATGCCAGGCACTCACGAAAGCTGCTATATTACTGCTCTCCACATGTGAACAAGGGAGACAAAATGTAATAAGAGGTTCATGAGTTGAGATAAGGGCCAGAAGACATCACTAACTGAAGACTGTCACATGCAAAACAGAGATATTAATCATAGGGATATTAATTGATTTTACTACTAACAAAATCAGTGCAGGATAATGAGAAGTAAAATAAAGCTTAAAAACACTTTCCCACCACCCCTCCTTCCTTTCCAGCTCTACCTCTGCCCCCACAGCAGCACCAGAAGACAGTGACTGGGAGTTATGGTTAGTTAATCACTCAGTTTATCATTGTTCCTACTGCTGCTCAGAGAGAGGAGTCCTTCCCCTGCTACCCGTGGGGTCCCTCTCATGAGAGAAATTCCTCCTCAAACTTGTCAGCATAAGTCCATCCAATGGGCAACAGCTCTCCATGAAGTGGGCAACAGTTCTCCATGAACTTCTCCAGCATGGGTCACTTGTCCACGGGGTGCAGAGCCTCATCCACTGTGGGTCTCATACAGGGTCACAAGTCCTACCAGGAAACCTGCTCCAGCATGGGGTCCTCTCTCCACAGGTCTGCAGATCCTTGCCACGAGCCTGCTCCAGCAAGGGTATCCCTTGGTTTCACAGCCTTACTTCAGGTATGCAGCTACTTCAGCATGTGTCTCCTCTATGGGCTGCAGGTGGATTTCTGCTTTCCTGTTTACCTCCATGGGCTGTAGAGGGACAGCCTGCTACAGCATGGTCTTCACCATGGGCTGCAGGGGAATCTCAGCTCCAGCGACTGAGGCACCTCCCCCCACTTTTTCTTCAGTGAGCTTGGTGTCTGCACAGTTGTTCATCTCGTATATTTTCACTCTTCTCTGGCCACAATTACATCTGTGCAAAATTACTTTTTTTCCTTCTTAAATATTGTTATCGCAGAGGTGTTACTATCACTCCTGGTTGGCTCGGCCTTGACCAGCAGTAGGTCCCGGAGCCACCTTTGCCAGGCATAGGGAGGTTCCTAGAAGCCACTTGCAGAAGCCACCCCTGTAGGGCCCCAACTACCAAACTCTGGCCATGCAAACCCAACAGAGAACCTCATATATTAGTGTGAAGTAACTTTGGTGCACATACCATTCCTGTTTCTATAATCTGAAATAGCTGTGTTGAAAATTCTGAATACATCCTGATTGCACGCTGGTAGGTGAAAAATACCTAAAAAGTTCCCCACTTAACATGTGATTAGTCAGGCTTCATGAAGGAGAGTGACTTTCACTCCACAGGTTCTTTCATACTCAACAGTTTACTTAATGTACCAATATCACACACATTAGCAAAGTACACACCAGAAAAAGCAGCCTTTCATGCTTTGCATATGATCAGAAAGCTGGGACTTCATTTCCTAAATGTTCCATTTTATTTTCTAATTGACTATCACAGGAGCTCCTTGCTGGGTGGAGGTTCTTTGGCAATTTCACATCTCTCTGGTTCCATAGCAACAAAAGGTAGAGAAGCAGGCACAAGTTCATCAGTATATATCTGACTCAAATGCTTCATTAATCTGAGAACAGTTTAAGTTCCCTCCTAGTAACAAATAGATTAAAGTAGGTATAAATAACATATTCCACCATCAGCCTTTCTGCTACATCTTCACTGCAGGCTTCATTTCAGATGATTTTGAGAGCACTTTTTCTCCCTATAAACTTCTTTAAACAGATCTGCCAGAGCTAATTTCAAAATTAACAATTCTTCTATAAAGTGTAGTTCTTGTCAGGCATCATTTCTCTAATAAACTCTCAAAGTTAGTAATAGAAGGTTCCATGCTGCTCACTGCATTGCACCATGAACACATTGACATTTCATCCAAGTCAGGTTTCAAAGGCTTCAAAATAGATCAAAGCCTCATTGAAAAGGCCTGATATATTCAGGACAGCTACATAAAATCTGTATTTAATCTCTGTTTAATCCAGTAAAATAAAAGACACAAAGTACTTTATAAGACTAAAAATAGAGAATTTAAAAATCAAAGAAAGAAAGATGTTTTCAGGAGAAACCAGAGAAATTTTACTAGTCATGTTCAATACTGAACATTTTGTATCAATGGAGACAGTCATTGTTTGTTTGGACTCTACACTTCAGATGAGAAATAAATACAAGTTCTCTTTCAATGCCCTGTTGTCAATATATGCTGCTACAGCAGTCTTTTGGACATCATCTTCTGACTACAGAGAATGTGACTAAGACCACATTCTGTTAAAGCTGTTTGAGCTCAATACATCCATGGGAAGCTTTGCACAAATCCTCACTTCAGCAGAGGGTGAGAATACATCACATCTTCTACACACTTTGAAGCATATGGAATAAGGTTCATCATGAATTCTAGCCTCTAGTATGTTCAGAGAAGAGAGTTGACACTAAAAAGAAATTTCTGTCTCCTCTGCATCCAGCAAAACATACTCTATGAAACTTCAAACAACTACATACAGCCCCCTGCTACTGCCTAATTGAGCATATCTTGGTCTGTGACCACTTTTCATTAAAGCAGATGCACTTGATAGGAAAATTTATACAAATCTCTTCACAAGTAGCAGGATTACTTTTTTTCATCACAAGCAAATCTGGGATAGTGAAAGAACATAACTTTGTCTTTTTAAAGACAGAAAAGGGGGTGCTCTTTTTGCTGTAAGGGGAAGGGAAAAACTTTACAAGACAACTTTATGTGGGTAAAGTAGAGAAGAGTTCTTTTACTCATAGAGTTTTAGGAGGACAGAATATAAAGGAGTATATAAAGAGTATAAAAGAGGACAACACGTGTTGACAAGTAACAGATAGAAAAGACCAATGCTAAGTTTGAACTTATGGCCTCAGGAATACCATGAGAACTCTTTCCCAAGCACCACCACTTCAAACATGCAGAGTAAATTAATCTGAAAGGTGTCCCTTTCATTTCATTTCCAGCTGTACACATATCCAGCCAACCCCTGAGCCACTCTGCCATGTCTTACCAAAGCAA
>JAWWLT010000475.1:0-11301 GCA_035040995.1 Premnoplex brunnescens
CTTGTCCTGCGGAGCCCAGAACTGGACACACAATTCCAGATGTGGCCCCACCAGGCTGAGCAGAGGGGCAGGATCCCTGACTTTCCTGATCCAACTCCTCCTGCTGCACACCAGAATCCCATTAGATCCCATGCCGGGGAAAACACAACCTCTCACACATATTTGGGTAGCAGAGAAGAAAGAATAGATTCATTTTTGCTGTGAGCTTGGAGGACAAAGAGCTTTGTGCTGTGACAGTAACATCACCTGAGGATCTTTGGCTTGAAAATGTTTTTTGGCAGGGTTTGGATGTCTGATAGAAGTCTTGATACAGCTGCAAGGTAAAGGAAGCAAAAGGCAAATATCTGTTTGATAATAAGTTAATAACAACTAAGTCCTGTCAACTGAGGGTGATGAATGGTAGTAGTGCTGAACCTGCAGCTCAAAGCACAAGGTTGCACTGTGAAGTGTGTCGTTTGTCCTCATTGACTTGCCCACATCATTTCAAGTGCTGCCTGGTAAAAACTGAGAACAACAGTTCTGCACTGCCACATTACTGATGTACATCCCTGAGTTTAAGCCGCTACCAGTTTCCCTCCGTCAAGCTACTCAGTAACAACAGTGAAACTTTTAAGTACTTTATTATAAAGAAAATGCAAGTAATTGTTGGTGAAAGTCATGTATATCAAGCTGTTTCCTTGCAGGTGTTTTCTTCCCCATTGTTTGGAGTCAGGTTGAGGTCTGAGCACAGCCTCACTCAGAATATTTATTCATTGATCTATTTTTTATATTGCTTTAAAATGTTTTCCTCCAGATGTAGATTTTACCAAGGTTTATTTCACTCTATTCCTCGAGGACTCTCCTTTAAGAGGTAAATACTGCTTCCAACTCCTTCTGACATCTGATGAACTCAGCTTTCAGGAAAGGAACTTTTAATTCCTAAAAAGAACTTAAGGCAACAAACTATGGAAACCACTCCTAGTAAAATCAAATACACCTGTAAGTATAAATAAATACAACATTTTGGACTCATCCAGGCATTTTTAGAGTTGTAAGCCCTTTTCATCTTGTTTTCAAATGCAATTTGCTGAAGGGACTTCATGGGCAGGAAATCAAAGGTTATGGCTTTGGCTTCAAATAAAAAATCTTTCAAAGTCTTAAGCATCAGAAAATCCCTGCATAATGTTGTGGCCCCACAAAAAAGTGTAACTGTAATGATGTGTATTGAATAGTATTGCAGTGAATGAGGGTTTTAATTTTTAATTTTTTTTTTTAAAACAATGTAATTAAGTTGGAGTTAGTGGAAAAAGGTCTGCAGGAAACAGAGCAAGTTTGATCTGAATTTGAACCTCAGGTATCCATGCTTACATAATCTGAGAAGCCAAAATAAATTGAGGGTTTTTTAGAGAAACCAGGTTTTACAGACAGGAAGAGCATTAAAATGTGCAAAATCATATAAAAAGTAGTAATAATAGAAGATCACATGGATGGAAGATGCAATGGCAAAAAAAAAAATAAGAGTTTATGCTCTGAAAATCTTTTCTTTGCTCTGGCAAGAAGTCTACCCTTTAATAGTGCAATGTACTTAATGATACAGGTTTGAGTTTTGATAACTTGTAAACAGAAATAGAAGCAAAACAAAATCAGAAGTTTTAGAGGAAAAATGCAATAATGGAAAAGTTTCAGACATTTCCAGTCAGGGTGATAGAAGCAGAACAGAAGAGCAATGATCCATCTTGCTCTTGTCGCTGTCCAACGTGCATGACTTTCAAAGACACTTCACTTATCACTGAGCACGAAGTCTGGAAGGAGTGAAATGACCATATATGATTTTGTTATGTCAGGCAGGAAATGCCTTTTCTTGGTAAAATCAATATCAAGGACAGCAGCTGCTCCAAGAGGTTTCTAAAACAAAAGACCTCCCTGGAGGTCATAGGGACAACATGACAATTTCAGGCCTCTGACTTACTGATATCTGTAAACAGCAATGCCTGCTGCCCTCGAGGGATTTAATGGCATGTGACCCCATTGACAGAAGAGATATTGAAAGAGAGATTTGGCCAAGAATTTGTTTAAATATAAGCAACAACATCATTCATCTTTAAGTGATTTATTTCCCTAAGTGTCCCTGGCGCAGGGTTGAGCAATACAGATGCAATCAGCTCAGACACAAAGTTTTCAGGGAAGGTGTTCCTTGTATTAGAAATTTTTAAGACGAATTATCTGCTTTGACAGATCAGGGGGTTTTGGTGTTTTCATACTGGTTAATTCTTTACTCCCCAGCATATGTTCATGAAGATTTTATTGTCCATGAAAGTGAAGGGCACAGAGAAGAAGGTCCAGGTGAACAGGGCTTAGGGAAATGAGATGCATAGTAAATGAAGTGCATGATGCCCTGCACATTTATGCTGGTGACAAGGAATCTCAGGTGTGAAAACACTCAACAGCCCATCTGTTCCAAATGAAGTCCTTTCCTGCCAGGAGGGAAGCAGAAAAGTAAATAGGCCTTTAGCTTTCAGTCACTTTTGTTGTAGAATGTTTCCTTCCTGGTTGTGGAAATAGGCAAGAGTTTGACTTGGAGCAGTAGGAAATTACAACGAAAGAGACCAAGAACAGCTCAGGATCTGAATTCTCTCCCATACAGAGTTGTGGACATTTAATTCTTTGCACATTCCACCCCCTGCCATGGGCAGGGACACCTTCCACCAGCCCAGGTTGCTCCAAGCCCTGTCCAACCTGGCCTTGGACACTCCCAGGGATCCAGGGGCAGCCACAGCTTCTCTGGGCACCCTGTGCCAGGGCCTGCCCACCCTCACAGGGAAGGACTTAAGCAGACTGTACTTAAAAAAAGCTAATAAAATATTAAAATAAGTGTTTTTCCTATTGCCCAACCTACAAGACTAGATTCTAATTGCACATTTCCTGTTATTGGGCTGTGCTTTATAACTAATATATCAACTATTTCTGGGCACTTAAATATATTTGTTTTAATGAGGTTTCTTCTTTTGGTCAAAGGTTTAACTAAAAGCCTTATCGAGTGGGACTGTTAATGAGGCTTTGAGCAACCTGGGCTGGTGGAAGGTGTCCCTGCCCATGGCAGGGAGTGGAACAGGCTGATCATTCAGGTCCTTTCCAATTCAAACATTCTGTCAAGGCAACAGTGCACACACACTCAAAACCTGTTTCTAAATGTTCAGTTTGCTAAATATATGTGAAGAGTTGTTTGTGTTTTTTTACTTTGCTAACACCTAACCTCATTCTGACTTAGCCAAAAAGGCTTTGTCATACTTGAAGATCTCTTATGAGTTTTTTATTTTCAGCATTAATTGAACAACAATGAATAGGATTTTGGTAGCAAATTTCGAGTTCAGAATCTGCAATTCTGCTAAATCTTCATTGGGATTTAGCATCTTTTTTGGATCCACAATCACAGCTAAATTTCTAGCGACAGTAGTTGTAGACTTCAGCCTAAACATCATCCTGGGTTTGGTAAATTTGCTTCTCTCAAGTCTTTGAACAATATTGAAAATTTTAAATGAAAATAAACTATGTGGGAAAGCCACACATTTCAAATGCACACCTACTCCTAATTAGACATTTTATCTCTCTGCCAAACATCAGGACAGAAGAATAGGGGGGAAAATGCATGTTAAAAGGTATGAAGGCTCTATTTTGCTATTTTTAAATGCATCAACAAGAACCTCTTTGCTTCTGCCTTTTCAAACATTCAGAGACCTTACTTTTGTGTTACAGGTGTTTCTACAATTCTTCTTTGTTATTTTTTCAAAGGTATTTTAGGGGTTTTGTGAGAGAGCAACGGGATATCATTTTATATTTGCATTTCATGAAAAAAAGTACTAACAGGGGATATATTATTCATAAACACTCAGAAGAATACTATCCATATTCAGAATTAAAGGTGTCATAAGTGAAATCTGGGGAAACAGAGGCAAATGCCTCTTAAGTGCCTGAGATACAATAGTTTTACAATTTTGAGCTAGGCTGGAAGTCTGTCATATCCGGGAAAAAAGACCGTCTTTCATACAGTGCAACCCAGACTTTAACCATAAACATTCTTTTCTCTCCCATTTGTCTTATTCAAGCCCGTCCTGCACATGAATAAAGCAGGAGTCCCAGGAAGCAAAAATATGTCATCAAGTAAGAAAAGGCTGTCTGCCAAGCTGGATTAAAAATGACAAGCAAGTTTCATTTCAGGCTCTGAGGTCTTGCTGAAAAATAAGAATCATGAACTATGGCAAATTAACACCAGTGTCTAATGTATTCCTTGCCGCTGACTGAGCAAACTTTCTTTTGGGCATATGCACAGTTTTACCAGGCTTTACTTTCCCTGAATATCAGTCATGATCCTCTATGAAACTATGATTTCCAGACCCTGTTGCAGATGTGAATATATAGAAATAAGAGTGTGCAATTACATTGTGAATTGACAGAAGAAAATGAAAATACAAAAATGTTGATGTTTATAACTTAACTAAATTTTATTAATTTGAATTCAAAGACCTAAGATGTTCTTTAAAATTTTGTAAAAATATCCCAAAACTATTTTAAATGTTGGTTAGTTTGAGTCTCAGGTTTTGGGTTTTTTTGGGGGTTGGGGAGTTTTTTGAAGGCTTTGGTTTTTAATTGCTTTTGTTTGTTTGTTTGTTTGTTTGTTTTATTTTTTCAGAAACATCAGATGATATTTTTCTAGGAAAAAAAAAATTTAAAACTTTTTGAAAATCTGGATTCTGGAAGAGGTCACGTATTTGTTAACACTAGAAAAAAAAAAAAAAAAAGATTAAAATAGACATTATCTTTCCAGAAAACCACAGCAAAATTTCTACTAAAAACTTATTTGATGCTCTTGAAGAGCGGAGAAAAGAAAACACTTGAACATGCTACGGGTCTCATTGATTATGTGCCTGATGATGGCTTATTGATGTGCACTTAGTGAGTACAGTCTGGAAAGGATAATCTGATAATAGGGTGAAATTAGGTGTACCCTTGCACCTGTCTGACACATCTGTGTCTGCTCTCTTGAGTCGATGAGATGAGATGAGGACTTCAGAATACCAGGTGAAATTTTGCTGAGAATTGCTCCTGGAACAGGGAATTATCCATCAGTCTCAGATGCAGAAATCAGTGCAAATCAAAACTTGTTAAAGTTGCTCACATGCACAACTCATCTATTTAATATAAAAATCATATATCTTTTCTATTTTCTCACTGTCCCACCCATGTAAGAATTCCATGAGTACCTAAGAAATCTTGATATAGTTTTTGTTTCTCTTTAGGAATCATAGTTAATATTCCTGACTTTGGATTTTATTAAAAGCCAATATTTTAAAAGCTTTTTTTACTTTCTTCTGTGTTTCTTTTGTTTGTTTTGCTTGTAAAATTGATTTTTGTTGCTGTTAAACTCTCCTCAGGAAGTAGTTGTCTTTCAGGTTGCCAGTTTCTCCTAAAAACAGGGTGAATGGACATTTCATGGTTTGGAGCAATCAGTTGGCAGCAGGATTTACTTTAATAGACATATTGCTTTACACTAAGCCTTCACCATATGTTCTGCCCTTTAATTACAAACACAGATATAACATAACTCAGTGATCTGTCTCAGAATATTAGTGATTTATATCCATGTTTGTTCCCTTATGCAGTAAATAAAATGTGCATCTGGTATATTTTTCTTGTCTTTCAAAATCTAGAGAGAATAGATGTCTAATGATATAGGCATGGTCACAAGGATTCACACTCAGAGTGTTTATCTATTACTTTTGAAACAGTTATGTTAAAATATCCCAAAAATGTGTTCTCTTGTTTATTTAAATGAAGATAATAATTTCAATGGTCCTACTGGAAGAGCTAGAAGATAGACTGATAAAACTTTGTCATGATTGAAAAGCCTCAAAATTATAAGAAAGGGAAGAAAAAGCAAGAAAAGAAGTAATAACAAACAGAAGACTAGAAGCTGGCAAAGTCAGAACTATTTGGGGATAATCTTAAATGTCCCTCAGCTTTTCCTATTTTTCTTATCATTTCTAAATAAAAAAAAAACTATTGAAATGTTCAAAGTCTTCTTTCATTCTTCTCTGATTTGCTCCTCGCTTCTATTTATTTCATTAAGTTTCAAATTCACAGGCTTATTCACATTCACATATTTAAGCAGCCCTGCAATAATCAGGAATGGGTTTCTCCACAGAACCTTCATTAACCTTCCGCAGAATTCAAGCCCCCAAATCATTTATGCAATATAATCAATTTATCTTCTGCCCAAAATATCAGCTATCTCTTGCTTAAATATGTCCTAGCCTTTACTTTTTTTGGTGCACTGAAAAAAAATTTGCATTGCTCATAACTGGTTTTGTAGACATGCATACAACATCTCTTTTTAAAACATTACAATCAAATTCTTCATGACTTGAACTGTCAAATATTAATTATAAAGCTGAGATCTTCTGTGAAACAGGAGAAACAGTTCTGTTATGTACTGCCTGAGGTCTTCTTCATAAAACACATCCATAGGGCTGAACAAAATTAATAAATAAAATGCAATACCTACTGATGGACAGAAGTATATATGCAAACACCAATGAGTACACACAACACAATTGACTTCTAGAGAACCTAGCCCAGAACTTTGTCTGTGGTTAATGAATTCTATTGCTAGAAAAATACAAAATTAATTCAGCAAACACTAGATAATGGATGGCAAATCTATATTAACTCCTTCATGTCCCATTAGAGCAATACCAAACACAATAAATATTGCCTTGAATGCATTCATGTCCTTGTGTCCTGCCCAAGAGGAGCACTGTGATAACACAAAATGCTACTGCAGGAGGGGAGGTAACATGTCCAGAGTCAGGGGCACTGCACTTCCATCAGCGCCAATGCACTGGTTATCTGGTGAGATACAGACAGAGTTTAAAAATACAAGTTTTTAATGGTCTGTCATAAATTAACAAAGACCAGAGACTTTTTAGGGGGGAGCAGCATCCATGTACAACTCAGAGTTTGAGCACTACACCCTTCCAGTATCTTGCAATCTCCTCCAGGCTGGTTAGGGTTGAAGAGGTGTCACAACTGAAACAAACCCCTTACAAGGATAATTAACCTCACAAATTAATCTGTATCAATTTCAGCGAGTGAACTGGATGGCAGAGCTTAATAACAGTGAGATTTCAAAGGTGTGCAGTTTTGTAAGAGTACAGAATGTGCCTTAGCAAGAATCAGGTTTTAGCCATTAGGAAGAAAAAATAAAATTGAAAAATCAGTGGCCACTCCTGCTCTGTTTAGGAGTGAAAAGCCTAGAATTGTTCACAGAGGGACCCTTACGCTAACCTGAAATTCAGTAATTCTCAAATTTTAGGGATGGTATCATTTTATTAATGATGGTGATCTGTGAAAAGTGCAGCAATTCATTGTGCAATTGGAAGCTCAAGACAGTTCCTTCTTGGTTTGGGGCCTTATATCCATCACCCTCTATATCCCAACAGAGACAAATAACTGGATCTGTACAAAAGATCAGGAAGATTAAAAAATATCTCTCCTTTGTCACAGAAAAGCTCATTGATAGACACAGGGCCAGCTCTGGCCTCTATAATACACTCTACAATCAGTTAGAAGAACTTTAAGACACATTTTTCCTGTAACAAATGCAGTCTGTTCAAAAGTACGGGGACATTTTGCCTAAATGACTAGAAACTTTCTGCCACTTATTACTTAAAAATATCAGTGTCTTCACTCAGGTATCTCTTAACAGGAAACTGGATTGGTCAAGATATAATAGGAACTTATTTAAATGTTCTGACAGAGAATGGAATAGAGGGAACAAAGACTTGAACACAAAAAAAAAGAAAAAAAGAGGGAGAGAAAAAAAAGAAAAGAAAAAAAAAAAACAAACAAACAATCAAAAAAGTCACCAAGAAAACAAACAATAAAAACCAACAAAAAAATTCCCTACAAAACAGAAAAACAAAAAATCTAGAAGAAAACACCAAGAAAAGCTAATAGATCGAAATAAATACATAAATATGAAAAAAAAAAAAACCACCAAATCTTCATTGGAGGTTTGTAAAATGTCTTTTACAGAATTTAACATTTTCAAATACAAGAAATTTAAATCACTGTAAGAGAATTTCGTCAAAATGCAGGAGTATCCCACTGGATACAAGGAATTCCTGTGTACTTAATGGATAAGCAGAAATAATACAGATAAAGTGAATATTGCATATGCATTCTCCACTTTTCCTTAAATTCATACTTACATAGGAAATTTTGTTTTTCAGCCAATGTAAACAAAGATGTCTATGCTATTAATATACTTTTCTACACTTAGATAATATTTCTGATATTTTTCCCACCAGAAAAATTAATATTCCCAAGTAAGCATATAAAACGCAGGATTAAAATGTACTTAACAGATTGGGAGTTTAAATTGCTATATGAAAGGCATGTATGGGAGAGCAGAGTCAGTGTGTTTCCTGAGATGCCTTAGTTAGGTATTGAATACCAACAGCAAAGATTTTGTGATATCTTTAACAATATTGTCTTTCTTCATATCCTTGAGTAAAAGTGTTACTTCTAACACAAAATTTATTAAAAAAAGTCAACACATGTTCATTTAACTTTCTCATAATAAAATTAAAATCAGTATAAAATTCCTTTGATTTGTTATCCACTTTCTTCAGTACAAACTTTGCACATGATTTTGTCTCCTGTAAACTTGCCATCCTTGTAAGCAAAGAGAAAATAGAAGGGAACATATGGCAAAATGGCAAAGGCAATCTGGAGGAGGGATGGATGGAAGTTGAAAGAGACAGATGCCTAATCTTGTAAGGCTAATTTCCCCCCTCCTTATTCCACTGTCATTGTCTTAAGCTGCCATATTAATGCACACATGCTATTTTTAACCAAATATGATGCCGAAGTAACTGCATCTATGAACATGTGATCACCTTGACCATGAGTCTGCCCCTCTGCATTTAATTTTAAGAGCTAATCTCACTGGACACTGGCTGAATCTTGCTGCAAGCCACTGGGATATAACTAACAAAACCAGACTTCTTAAAAAACTAAAGGTGGCACCAGAATGTTGATTGCCACTGATCTTGCAGCAGATGTAATAAAAGTCACTGCCAGGTTCATACAAAGAGGTATGAGAACCACACTGTCTGCATCTCTACTATGACTCTACACAGCAGAAAGTGTGAGGAAACCTCCCTCAGTGTCCCGTTTCCTCACCCTGTGGATTTTCATACTTGCTTCTTAAGTTAGGCAAAACTTATAAAACTTGCACTACTCAGACCCAGGACATTTTCCCAAGGAAAATGCTCTCTAAATGCAGCGTGATGTTGCAAACCAGCCCTTGAAACAGAAACTGTTTCATCCCAAAATTCCAAACTGATGCTCGTAAACAACCCTGTAATTGTTCGCAACGTGTCAACAAGCAAAGGCTTTGATAATTTTATTTTGGCAGCGAACAATAGTGAGGAATTAAGTTCATAAAACTTGACTTAATTGTGGATAAAACCCTGGCACACGATTTTGTTGCATTTCAGAAGCCAATTAAAGTGTTTACAGATTAGTCAACATCTATCCATCCAATTCCCATCATCAGTATGCAGCCAGCAGTGGAAATGCTAAACAGAAATAAACAAATGCCTGTAATTTATACTTGTAGAAAGTTGTCATCTGTTTCCCTCAGCTTTGTGGTCTGCTAGGAGTTCTTTTCCAAACTATCATAGGAAAGTTTGCATGTCTTAGGATTTGTCTGATCAAATATTTCTGTAAAAATTATATCCTTGCAAAGGTTGGAATGCCATTAGGTAAAACAAAGACCTTCTCACTCTTGGCCTGTATTTACAATTCAAACTAGGTATTTTTTAATTTTTTTTTTTTTTTTTTAATGACCATGAAGGAATCTGATATAAACCTTTTGTGCTTGATCAATAATAAGCAGCATTCTAAAGGTCAGCTAGGCCTCTCTGTTCCTACCAAGAAAGCAACAACTGTTTCAGTGAAATTTAAAGTACAGAAGTATAAAATCACTAATGGGAAGGAACTTATCTCAAAAATACACTTACTTTGCAATTAAACTGTAGCATTTCCCAGCATAAGTTAAATTCTTGAGACTAAAAGCTATATTATAAAATTTTAAAATTGCTATTATTTAATTTTAAAATTACAAGTTTTAAGAAAAATATTTTTTACTGGTATCAGGATTAGAACAGCTACCGTGAACAGTGACTAGTTTATCTTTTAAAGATTATTTAATTTCAGGAGACAAAGCAAGTATTGATGAAAAGCCCCACCAAAGACCATGTCATGATGTCCAATTTTCAGTTTTGGGGGCAGGACAATCAGAAAATACTTGATTTGTTTTGGGATATTTTATCAAAGTCCTAAGATAATATAATTGTGGCCAAATAAAACGAGCAGAGAAGGTTTTGTCATGTTTTGGGGGATAAAATATCTTTTGCTGCTTACGGCAATAAGTTTCAAGTCTTTTTGCCCACACTTTAACGTCTAGTAATATATTAAAGCACACAGAAAATCCCAATCTGCACAGCATAGAGACTTCAGGTTTTGGGCTTATGAAAAGTTATTCTACCTTAAGAACATCTTATAGTCAAAACAATGTGAGGATTCATGAAAAATATCCATTTCCACTTTGTATGGAACTACAAACCCACAGTTGTACAGCATATGTTGCTGTTGCTGCATGGAAAAATAAAACATCAGCTCTTTATCAAGATTTTTCAGTGGGGGAAAGTGAATAGTCCATAGATCAGCTACTAAAGGAAGTCAAGAGGGCAAGTCCCCTGTTCTTTATGGGTCCATGTTTCCATGGGTGTAGCAGATGCACTCAGAGTTGCAATATAGTACAAGAATAGTACAAGACAATTTCATCTTCTCAAACATACCATGGACGTGAGAGAGACTCTTGGGTGTCCTGGGTGCCCTCTCCTCCCACTTCAGGACCAATAACAGCACAAGTTCTTAACTTTTCATATGCCCTGCTATAGAAAACTGGCATTTCCCTAGAGCTGGAGGCTGTACCAGGATAGCCAGAGCCAAACCACAGGCTGAAGGGCTCATGGGCAAGGTAGGAGCTGAGGTTTTGACTGTGCAGCAACAGAAACCCAGCCCTTTTCTCTGTGAGGAATGTTGGGGGGATCCACTCCAAAACTGAACAGGTTTGTCCTTGTGTCCACTGGAGAACTGGACCCAGTTTAAACATACAGCTGATAAATTAGCTGGAGAACCAAAACAAACAAACAGCCCAGAGATTTTATCTTGCCTCATCCTTTTTCAGTTCTC
>JAWWLT010000476.1:0-11279 GCA_035040995.1 Premnoplex brunnescens
AAACCTGGGGAAGCTCAGGGCTGAGTTGGGGGTGGGGCAGATTTGAGGTGTTTCAGGGCAGATTTGGGGGGGGTTGAGTCAGGGAGGGAGGTAGATCTTGGGTCTGTTGGGATTCTGGGGGGACAGATTTGGGATAATTTGTGTTTTGGAGGCAGATTTGGGGTCTCTCATCCACTTTTGGGGCCCAAAGGGTAGTTTTGTTGTGTTTTGGAGTCTGTGGACACAGATTTGGGGGTGGGACACAAACATGGGGCCATTTGGGCTCTGTTGTGACGTGGGGGGCCCAACCTCAGCCTCTGTTTCCCCGGGGGTTGTCCCATCTTCAGGGCAGTGTTTTTGGGGGGTCCTGATGTCTCACCCCCATTTCCCTCCTAGCCCCGTGGGGCCGCCGGGGCTGGAAGCCCTTCCAGGTTGTTCTCCGCGGGACCTTCCTCTTCTTCCTCAAGCCCATGGGTGGGTCCCGGGGGGTCTCCCGGCGCCCTTCGGAGCCGGCACCCCCTGGGGCCCCCCCCGAGGAGGGGGGGGGAGCCGAGGAGCCCCTGGGGGTTCACCATGCACTGGCCGAGAGGGCCCCCAAATACACCAAACGGCCCAACGTGTTCCGGCTGCAGACAGCGGAGAGGAGGCTCTTTCTGTTCCAGGCACCGTGAGTGACCCGGTGGGCACGGGGCCAGTGATGACACTGATGATGTCACTGATGAGGTCATTCCCTCACAGGACCCCTGAGGAGATGCTGTCCTGGATCTCCCGAATCAATCTGGTGGCCGCCCTGTTCTCCTCCCCTCCGTTCCCAGCAGCTGTCGGGTCCCAGCGACGTTTCGTGAGGCCCATCCTGCCCGCGGCCCCCAGCAGGAGCCCCCCGGTGAGATCCCCAGGACCCCCAGCTTGGGGGGAGTGACACCCGTGGGTGCCCATGACCTCCAGCAGGAGCCCCCGTGTGAGACCCCCAGGACCCCTGACTTGAGGGGGCACCCAGGGGTGTCCATCAGCCCCACCCTCCCTGCAGCCCCTCGGTGAGCCCCCTAACCCCCCCTCAATCTGGGGGCTGCGTTCATGGGTGCCCACCACCCCCATCCTCCCCTGAGCCTCCCAAGCCTCCCAAATGAGGGTGTGACACCCCTGGGTGCCCACTGCCTCCACAGCCCCCCATGAGCCCCCCACGGGGGTGGGTGGGGCTCAGCCCTGGCCCCACCCACACCCATCCCCATGTGTCCCCCATGGCAGGAGGAGCAGCTCCGGTGCCACGAGGAGTGGATGGAGCGGGTGGTCCAGGAGCTCCTGGAGCACCAGAGGCACCTCCCAGAGGGCCGGGGCCGTGCCCGAGACCTGGAGGAGTATCGGGTCAAGAAGGAATTCCTGATGGAGGAGGTGGGCAGGGGCACCAAGGACGCTTTGGACAAGAGGGACATTGGGGACAATGGGGGGACATTGTGGACACTGGGAACATCAAAGACACCAGGGTCATTGGGGACATCTGGGACAACAGGGACATAGGGAACATCAGGACAACAGGGATGGGGGGACACCAGGGACAATGGGGATGCCAGGCACACTGGGGGACAGGGGCAACACCAGGACACCTGGGACATCAGGGACACTGGAGATGGGGAACACCAGGGATGTCCCTGTGGTGGTGACCCTTCTCCATAGGAGAGATGACACTGTGGGACATGGGGACACCAGAAGATCGGGGACACTAAGGACACTTGGGGCATCAGGGACAGCGGGAACACCAGGGACATTGGGACGTCAGGGACACCTGGAACATCAGGAATCTTCCCCATGATGGTGGCTCATCTCCAACCCTATTTTCACCATGGGATGGACACCACTATGGGACAGGGGGACACAGGGACATGGAGAACCCCATAGATGTCCCCATGGCAATGGCCCATCCCCATCCCCATTTTCCCCATGGGACGGACACCGCTGTGGGTCAGAAGGACCCCAGGAACAGGTGACTCTGGGGACATGGAGATGACCCAGCCCTGATTCCCATGCCGTCCCCCCCAGCGTCGGCGCTACGAGACCTACGTGCAGGTGCTGGAGACATGGCTGGGCTCGGGAGCCCGGGACCTGGAGGGGTGGGAGGCGCGGGCAGGGGGAGCCCCCCCAGACCCTCCTACACTCACCAAGGCCCACTCGAGCCCCTCACTGGCCCCTGAACCCCCCTTGGGCCCCGCCGTGCGTGTCAGGAGGAACATCTCAGAGCGTCGCACCGTGCGGAAAATCGTCCCCAAGCGCAACAAGAACCTGCTGTGACCCACTGGGGGGACACGGGACCCCCTGGACAAGATCCCACCGGGGGGGCTTCTCCCAGGAGGTCCCTGGTATGAGGTTCTCCTGGGGGGTCCTGGTACGAGGTTCCTTGGGGCACCCCCAGTCTGAGCCACCCTGGGGAGATTCAGGATGGGAAAACTCAGGGAAAACACCCCTTCCTCAAAAAAACCAAGGGATATGGGGGGGTTGGAGGGTCGTAGCCCCCCCCAGACCCCCTCCCCCCTCCGCTCTGTGTGTGCAATAAAGGTGTGTCCCACCACTGGCTTTTCAGGGCCCAAAATTCTGGGGTGGGGGGGCGGTGTCAGGGTGGGATTAGGGAACCTTGGAAACTTCCCCCCAATCCCCCACCTTCATAGCCCTCCCCCCAGTGCTGCTTCCTTTGGTGGGGGTGGGAAATACACCCCAGGTGGGGATCAAGCTCCTCCCCCTCTCCCACTCCAGCACCAAAACTCCCCAAAATACTGGGAAAACCTCCCAGAATTCCATGTAAGGGGTGGGCAGGACCCACTAGAAAACCCCCTCCCCCAAATACACTTCTGGGGGGGAGGTGGATGCCACTGGAACCCCCTCTCCCAAAAATTCCATTCTGTGGGAGAAATGGGACCCACTGGAATCTCCCCCTCAAAATTCCATTCTAGGGGTCCCACTGAAAACCACCCTCCAAAAATTCGACCTATGGGAAGGTGGGATCCCACTGGAACTCCCTCAGATTTGTCTGTGGGGAAGGCTCCTACTCCTGGAACTTTTCCTCATTAACAGCGCTAATTGGGCTGGGGTGGGGGGAGGAAAGGGGAATTTTGTAAAGAGGGGGAGGGGACAATCAGATGCTCCAAAGGGGATGATAAAATTAGGATAAATTTATTATAAAGTGGGAATTTATAGCAGTGATTTAAGGGGGAGAACCCCCCCCAAAGTCGTGACTGGGTTGTTAATTAGGAGCTAATGAAGATCCTGGATATTTTTTAAGTAGTTTCCTGCTCCTACTGTTCTCCCAGATTCCCGAGGCTGACAGAGACCCCCAGACTGAGGAGGGGACTCAGGGTGACCCAGGGCAGCACCAGTGCCCCCCAACCTGCCTTTTTTCCCCAGTTTCACCAGTTCAAACACCTCTTCCCAGTAATCCCAACCCCCCCACCCCAGTAATCCCAAACCATCGCAGTAATTCCGATGGGATGACGATGTTGAAGGGTCTTTTTTGGGGGGAAAGCCCCGGGAAATGGTCATGCAGAGCATCATCACCAATCCCTGCAGTGCCACATCCCAAAAACATTCCAGGTGGAGCGTCCAAGGAGGGATGAGGAGTGGGAAGAACCCGCTGCCATAAAAAAGTGAGAATTCCGGGTGTTTCCCATTGGGATGAGGAAACATCGACCAGGAGACAACGATTCCACCAGGGACACACAGCACGAGAGGACAGATCCTGGTCCTTGAGCATCGGGAATGGGATGGGGAGGGAAAACAGGGATGAAATCCCAGAGCACAGGTCCCTGACCGGAGGCAATTCCCAGAATTCCTCAGGCATATTCCAGCTGGGCGGGGCTGCAGGGCTCCGGGGCTGTGTCGGGGCCCTTGGCCAGGTAATCCCGGACCTCCAGCTCCATCTTCTTGGCCTTCAGGGCTGCCGAGTGCAGCTTCTCCAGGAAATCCGGCATTCCTGGGAAAGGGGATGGGGGGGGAGGCTGTTGGGATCCAGAGATGCTGAGGGAAGAGGTTCCCAACCAGTCCCTCCTCCAGCTCCATCCTCAGCTCTCCTGATTCGTCTTTTCCCTCCCAGTTTTCCCCTTCTCTCCTATTTTTTCCCTCCTGATTCTTCTCATTCCTCCCAATTTTTCCTTTTCCCTCATGATTCTTCTTCCTCCCAATTCTTCTTTCCCCCCCCAGTTTTTCCTTTCTCTCCTCATTTTTTCCCCTCCTAATTTTTCCTTTCATGATTCTTCTCATCCCTCCCAGATTTTCTTGTCCTTCCCAAATTTTCCTTCTCCTTCCTTTATCCTCACCGTTCTTTTCTCTCCTGATTTTTTCTTCATCTTTTTCTGTCCCAATTTTCCCTTTGTCTGCTCAATTTTTCCCCTCCTAATTTTTCCCTTCCCTCCTTATTCTTCTCATCCTTCCCAATTTTTTCCTTTTCCCTCCTGATTTTTTTCACCCCTTACAATTTTTTTCCCCTCACAATTTTTCCTTCCCCTCCCAACTCCTCATTTCCCTAAATTTTTCTTTGCCTCTTAATTCTTCTTTCCCCTCTGGATTCCTCCTTTTCCCGATTCCTCCTGATTCTCCATTTCAAGGAATATTCTTGAGCACAGATCCCTGTTCCCCTCCTATCCAGGAATCCCAGGCTGGATTCTCCTTCCGGTAATGAGGAAAAGCAACCAAAATGCACCAAAACTCTCCCCAGAATGGCACTTTTGAAGCCTCTCCACATATTCCCTTCCCTGCTCCCAGGGAAGGGAAGGCAGGAGTCTGAGGAGGGAGGATCCCAAGGGAATTCCAGGCACTCACCACTGGAAACCATCCAGCTGACACAGTAACGAGGGAACACGGTCTGGGGGTTGTCGCTGTAGGTGAGCAGGTAATCGAACCCGTTCTGGGGAGAAAAGCATCCCTGGGATCCCCAGCACATCCCAAATCCCGCTGGGGCCAGTCCCACTCCCCAGAGAGACAAGAGTTTCCTGCCACTCACATCCCAGAGGAAAAGCTGCCAGAGCCTCCGAGAATACTGAGGAAAGACCCAGTGAAATCCCACCAGGAGGGGATTTGGGAGGACAGAGTGGCATTCCCTGAGTACTCCAAACTCTGTCCAGGCTCTGGATGCCCCGGGAATACCCCACAAGGCTTTTTCCAGGAGGACTTACTGCTTGGAACAAGACTTGGGAGGCTCAAAGCTTTGTAAAGGGACCTCTGAAGGTAAGCACCAAATTCCTGCAGGGAAAGTCTCAGGATATTGGGATAGAGCTGCAAATCCTTCCCATGCCACCCAGAGATGGGTTTTCCCTGCCTTTGGAAAAAATAACTCATTCCTCTTCCATAGATTCATGGAATGGTCTGGGCTGGAAAGGACCTTAAAGATCAGCAAATCCAACCCCTAAGGCTGGATTTTCCCAATTTTCAGATTATTCCCCCACTTCCCACAGCAGGAGAAGGAGTAGCTCCCTCTGGAGCAGCAGCTGGATCTTTTCCAGGCCAGGTTTTCCACTCCCTTTCCCAGATTTACCTCATCAAACGTTTTGTGGGGCCGGATCACCATCTGCGACTCGTAGGTCCTCACCCGGACGTACTCGGGATCTTCAGGAACGCTAGGATGCTCCACAGCCCTGGGAGGACAAGGAACATCCCAAGGTGAGCTCCAGGTCGGAATTACCCCGAGAAGCCACCAGGATTTTGAAGGTGGGGGGTAAAAAGATCACATTTTTTCCCCCCAAAACAGGCAAGTTTTTTCTCCAAATTAATGCCAGTGGGATCGATGTGGATTAATAGAGTTAATTACAGCTCCCAATGGATTTTTAGGGATGGGAAGGGCAGGAATGCAGCCCAGGAACACCTGAACACCCACCGTGACACCAGCACCATCAGGTTGTTCTCCTTGTCCACATTGTAGCGCCGGACGTAGACGTAATCCCGGGAATACATGGGATACTGCAGGACAGGGGCCGGGATCAGCCCCTGCTCCCGGCCCTTCCCAGGGCAGATCCCAGGAGCGGGAACTCACCGGGAAGTGGGTGACCCAGTGGATCACCTCCGACCCCGTGGCCACGTCCCGCTCGATCACATCCAGTTTGATGACCAGGGAATCCCATTTTTTCCGATATTCAGTGTCCAGCTGGGAAGGGAGAGAAGTTGAGTCAGTGAAAATTCCAATGATGGGGGTAAAGGGAGGGAAGCATCCCTTTTTCCCTGTTTCCTGTGGGAATAATCAGTGTCATGGGCAGGCAGGGAATTATTAATATCCTGGAAATATCTGGAAGGTGGGAGAAAGGGAGAGCAGGACCTGGGATCAGGGATTCCCTGGAATCCTGCAGCCCATGTGTGCCAATCATTCACTTCCAGTGGCAAAACCCACCTGGAGCATGGGATATTTCCCTGGGATTGGCTCTGCATCATGCAAATGGCACAACAAAAAGGGAATATTCCCAGGTCCCCCATCCCACCCTCCAGAAGAAGCTCCTGGAGCTCCATCCCAACCCCAAGGTGATTCCAAAGGTGCTGCTCACCTGGACGTTGAAGAACTGTCTGGGAGTCACATCCGTGTAGGATCCAAACACTGCGGAAAACAGAGCCTGGGAATGAGAAACTCTCGATCCCAGGGCAGGACTGGGAATGAGCAACTCCTGATCTCAGGGCAGAGTTAGGAGGGATAAAGGGGGACAGAGCAGCAGGGAGGGGATGCAAAGAACGGTAATTCCTGTTTTTTCTGAGGCCAGGGATGAATGAGGCACAATCCCAGGGAATGTGGGACACAGGAAAACTCCAGGATACCTCGATACTGGTACAGGTGGGATCCCTGGATTGGCCTCCGCCACAGTCTGAAGTGCTTCTTATCCATGATCAGCTCCCAGGGCTGTTCCCGCTCCGAGGGCTGGAATTCTCCAGGACTGTTTCCCTGGGCCAGGCTGGAAAGGTTCTCCATGTGCTTCATCTCTTGTGCAGAGCTGCCAGAATAAAATCCCACCAGGAGTCAGGAATCAGCCCCTTGGAGTATCCTGGAGCCACACAGAGCCTTCCAGGCTGGGAAAATCCCCCAGGATTACAGAGAGGGGCGGGAAACTGAGTTCTGGGTGTGGGAATGGCAGGGAAATCCCAGTTTTAATGTGGGAAGAGCTGCATGGGCTGGGAAATACCATTTTTTTGGAGTGGGAAGAGCTGCCTGGGCTGGGAAAAATGTGTCCTCTCATCCCTCTTCCTGCTTTTTTTCCTGGTGGAAACCCAGTTTTTGTGAATACCGGCTTTTCCCTAAGGAAAAATAACTCTCAGGGGTTGCAGAGCAGGATTTTTTTTCCCGGCTGGATCAAAGCTGAGCAGGATGGGATGAGAAGGAGATGGATTTAAGGAAAAGCAGGATTTGGAGGCACCAAAATTCCCTATGCAGCCACTCATCTGACAGGGAGAGAGTTAAGGAGCTGGGAAAACCTGGTGAAATTCCACCAGAAGGGGATTTGGGAGGACAGGGTGGCATTCCTCAATATTGCAAGCTCTATCCAGGCTCTGGATGCCCTGGGAACAACCCCCAAGGCTTTTTCCAGGAGGATTCAGTGCTTGGAATGAGACTTGGGAGGCTCAAGGCTTTGTAAAGGGAGCACTGGAGTTCTCCAGGAGCACCAAATTCCTGCAGGGAGAGTCTCAGGATATTGGGATAGAGCTGCAAATCCTTCCCAGCTCATGCAGAGGATTGGGATTTGGGGTGAAAAGGAAGTGGGAATGGGGGTCCTGCTGTTCCAGGGGGTGGGATGGCTCAGGAGGGTGGGAAGAGGGGACTCTGATTGCAGCTGAAGCAGGAAATGGGAATCAGGAGAGGGAAGGGAGCTGGAGAAAGCCCTGGATCAACCAGGATGTGCCAACAGGAACTGGAACTGGATTTGGATCGCAAATTCCAAATATCCAGTGGGAAGCGAAGAGATCTGGAAACGCGCCCCATGCCCGCCCCGCCCCCCCCCGCCCCGGGATAATCCCTCCAAGCTTGTGGAGAGGAAAGGCTGGTTTGTCCACTGGGAAAGTCCCTATGCACTCTGGAGGCACTAATTAGATGCAGGTAATTAATGAACAGAGCCAGAACTAATGAGCCAGAACCAGACAGTCCAGCTGAGCTTGTGTTCCCATTCCCTGGAAACCACCCCATCCCAGTTCTCCAGGCAAATCTCAAAGTTTCACAGCATCAGCTGGATCCACAAGCCTGTTTTCAACAGGGACTCCCCCTGGGATTGAGGCTATTCCACCCCCCAACTCCAGGGAGCAGGAGAGCTTCAATCCCCCGATCCTGATCCCCCCATCCCGCCCTGGGATGAGCCATTCCCACCCCTGCCCCATCCTTCCAGGAGCATCTTCTTCCAGCAGCATTCCCAAGAGCCAGGTGAGGCAGTGGAGATGGGATTCAGGGGCAGGGAACTGGGAATGGGGGCTGGAAATGATCCCTTGGGATCCTCCACGGAGGGAATGGGGATGGGACAGGATCCAACTGGGACACAGCTCCAGCTTCCCCAAATTCATCCTGCCCAGCCAGGAAAACCACAGCCCCAGGACTGATCCGCATGCAATGAGGCTATGCCTGCCCTGCTCCATTCCTGGCACAGGAACACCATCCATGATTCCCGGCTTCCTGGGACTGGAGCATCTCGAAGCCACTCCCAAGCCCAGACCCCCAGATCTGCTCCTTGTCCCTCCCAGATTCCAGTAATTAATTAATGAGGGATGTGGTTCCTGACCTCGACAGTGGATCCAGCTCAGCACAGCCCGATCTGAGGAGCCTCCAGATCAGGGCCAAGGGGACACCAAGGGGACACTGGAGCCACTTCTCTGGCCTGTGTCCAGCCGGGACATGTGGGACACCCCTGGGGCTCCTCCCAACAGGGAATTCTGGTTTTTCTAAGGAAAAACAAGCCTTTCCCAAGCAGGAAGGAGAACTGGGAGTTGTCTGAAAACCCAGGACGTGCTGCAGCTCCAGAGCCACGAGGAGCCAACCCCGAGGAAAAGGGATTCTCCACATGGATTTCACCTGTTTATGGATTTCTGGGACCGTTTTGGGGTCTGTGTGTGGCACATTCCCACCTGTCCAGGCAAGAACGTTGGATGTGGAAGAGGGGAGGGAAATTCCCATCTGCCAAGACCTCCCAGAATTCCAGCAGAGACCCCACCAGGAGCTTTACTGCTCCCAGAATTAGGCTGGAGAGGGTGAGGAAATTCATGAAAGGATGAGAAAGGAAAAATGAAGAGGAAGAATCCAAGGGAACGTTCCTGTGCCTGGGAAAAGGCCCTGGAAGAGGATTTGGGATTTAAATCCAGGTGAGGAGGCTCAAGGCGTGACCTTGAGCAAGGAAATCCCACCTGGTTTTAATTCCAGGACTAAGACCAGCCCTGCTGAGCCACTGGAAAACTCCCCAGGGTTTATCCCCAATCCCAAAGGCTCCTTTTTCAGGAATAAAATCGGGATTTGGGCCTTTTTCCCAAAGGGGAATTTCCCGAAAATCCTCAGGGGTGCCATAAGGTGGAGGAATCCCTCATTAACACCAGGGTTAATTAAGCCTTAAATAAGGTGCCTATGGAACTCTGGGTGACTAATCCCTCTGGGATGAGGAAACTGGATGTGGCATTTCGGATCCAAAGAATCCCATTAAGGGTTAATTACTCCTTGCTGAGTCACCAGGGTAATTAAGGGAATGAATCCCTAAGGAAGCCCCGAGATTCCAAAGAAACTCCAAGAAGAGCTGGAGAGAGTAGGGGGGTCCTTCCACCTCTATCCCAGGGGATTTTAGGGTGTCCCACTCCTCCAAAGCACAGGGATGGGTTTAGGAGACCCCCAGCAATGGGGTGAGGGGGGAACACCCTTTTCCATGGGGAGAATTCCCAACGACATCCCCAGACAGCATCCCAAAGTTTAGAGGGGTGGAGGGGACAGCCTCTGGGGGAGGATTTGGGAGGACTGGGGGAAGCAGAAAAGGGGGTCCCAAGGAGGGATTTGTGGAGGGGGGCAGCCCAAGGTCCACATGGGGGGCACCACACAGGGAGAGCATTTACGGAATGGTGCCCCTCCAGCACCCCAAAAAAGTGGGGGGCGCCCCCAGATCTCACAGATTTGGGAGGGCACTCTCATGCCAAGAAATCTGGGGGCACTTCTGAGGATCTGGGGGGCATTTGGAAAAAGAGGGAAACTCCCATGGATTTTGTGAGGCCCCCACGAGAGGGGATCGGGGCGTCTCTGCAGAGATTGGGGGGCACAGCCAAGGCCTGAAGCACCTGGGAAAGGGGAGAATCCCGTGGAATTTGGGGGCACCTCGGGCACTGGGGAAGGGGATGGGGGGTCGGGGGTCCAGGACGGCCCGTGGCCGGTGGGGGGGGTGGGAGTGTCCCTGTGGTCCAGGGAGGGGTGGGGGCTGTCCCGGGGGTTTGGGGTCCCGGTGCCGGAGGGGTGTCTTGGTCCCGAGGTTCCCGAGGGGACACACGTGTGGGGCTGCCCCATTCCCCGTGCCGCGATGCCCCATTCCCCGGGGCTGTCCCGTCCTCATTCCCGGTGTTCCAGTGCCCCCTTCCCGGGAATGTCCCGGCGCGGTTCCCGGGGCTGTCCCGTCCCCATTCCCGGTGTCCCGGCCGGTCCCCGCTCACGCACCGCCGCAGCTCCTCCTCCTCGATGCGCTGCCCGTCCCACACGAACACCCCGGCGAGTGCGGCCATGAGGCGCCCGGGGCCGGCGAGGGCGGGGCGGCCCCGGAGCGGCCCCCGCCACCACCACCACCACGACCCTCCCGCTCCTCCTCCTCCCGCTGCTCCTCCTCCCGCGCCGTCCCCGCGGCCGCCGCGCCAGGCCCGGCGCGCACGGTGCGCGGCCGCGCAGCTGCCGTGGCGGGCTAGCAGCGCGGCGGGAGCCGCCCGGGGGGTGGCCTCGGGGGCCCGTGCGGGGGCCGCGCGGGGGCCGCTCCCGAGGGCCGCTCGGGGGCCCCGCGCGGTGACAGCCCCGAGGACCCGCCACATGCCGCCCGCCGCGCGTCGCGCCCGCCGCGCGTCATAGCTCCGCGCCGCCCCGCGCGCCGATTGGCCGCGGCCGCCCCGCCCCGCGCGCCCATGGGCAGTGAGGAGGAGGCCCCGCCCACCCGCGAGGGCAAGGGCGAGAGGACGCGTGATCGGGGCGGAGCTTGTGGGGGTGGGGCTTGTGTGAGGGACACGCCCCCTGGGGCAATGGGGGTAATGAGGGATAATGGGGGCTATTGGGGGGCAATGGGGGTAATGGGGGCTATTGTAGGGCACTGGGGGTAATGCTGGTATTGGGGGGCAATGGGGGCAATGCTGGTATTGGGGGC
>JAWWLT010000477.1:0-11265 GCA_035040995.1 Premnoplex brunnescens
GGACACTCCCAGGGATCCAGGGGCAGCCACAGCTTCTCTGCCCAGCCTGTGCCAGGGCCTGCCCACCCTCCCAGCCAAGAATTTCTCCCCAATATCCAGTTAATTAACCCAAAAGATGCAGCTATTTCTGCTCTGCACGATGCACTTCCAGCAGAGGGTGGTGAAGCTGAAGAATTGTTTTCCTTCCACCCAGCACAAGCAAAGAGGGGGTCAAAGTTGCTCCTTGTCAGCACATCCAGGTCAGTCACATCCCAGACATCATCAATACCTGAAGGTCCAGAGGACTGAAGTTCCCCTCATTCCTGGGACACTCAAAATCAAAGCTCAGTGAAGCCACTATTCCTGCAGACTCAGTAGGACTCTCAGTCCCAAGCCTGTCCATATCACACCTTTCACATGCAAATTAACTTTATTATTTCTAACTAACTGGCAATAATTGGCATCCAGGTGTGGGTTTGTGCGGGAAGGTGATTAACTCCAGGTTTTCCCCTCTTTCAGTAGTCACAATCCTGCAGATGCTGAGCAGGAGCAGCAGAATTCCTTTCTCCTCTCATCCCCCTTGGGATCCCAGGGCTGGCAAATGAAATGCCACCGACTTCAGGAGACAGGTGATGCTGGAAAGGGGGAGCTCAGAGGTGGCCAGAAGCTCCTGAGGGTGGTTTGCAGGACCAGAGGTGCTGCCTGAGGGTGCCCTCTCGGGGCTCATGGGCCAACAAGAGGCCACAAGAGGCCACGTGTGTGCTGGTTGTCCCCTCTGCCAGCTCCTTGTTTCCTGGGGCTCTGCAGGTGACAGGAGGGATCTCTGCAGGTGACACTGTGACACAAGAGGATCAGCTGCTCTTTTATGCCCCTTTACCTTTCCAGGTGCACCTGAGCCACGTTGGAAGAGCCTTTGGAGATGCACAACCCAAGCTCTTGTTCAGGGCTGGACTCCCAGCAGCACTAGGGATGCTCTGACCATAAAGAGCTCCCTGGTGAGTCTTGGCCACATTTATTTCCTCCCCAACATCCCCTCGTGCTGTGCTTTAGTTGTTCCTTTCCCGTGTCCCCACTCGGTGCCACTCTTCCTCCATGGTTCTCCTCGGGACCAAAGCAACACGTAGCAGAGCAGGAAAAAAAACTGTCCAGGGCAAGTCAAACACAAGGAAGTTTGGGAAAATAAAATGGGGTTGTCCCAGGGCCCATGGAGACAGTCACTGCAGTTTCCCTACAGCAAGGCTGTTTCTTCATGTAGGTCGAGGTAGAGGGTGCTACCAACTTGTGCTTTCACCTGCAGAGCAAGGACCTCACTGGGCCATTCCTTCAATCAGAACGAAGGGGTTGCTCCCAAATGTTGTTGGAGAGATCCCCTTTGGTCTGCCCCAAATGGGGTGTGTTAAAGACAGGAGAGTGAGCGAGGCTTTGGGCTCTGGAGCTGCTCCTCCTGGGAGATTGAGGGCCAAAAGGATGAGGCTCCCCTGCTCAGGCAGGGCAAGCTGGATTATGTAGCTGAAGGAGCCCAGAAATAGCTGAGCAAAGGGAAAGATGCCGAGTCCAGCCCTTGCAGTGGGGTGGGGATTCACAGGGGGAGTCTCTGAAACCCTTTTTGGGGTAGTTTAAGGCAGATTTCCAAGTGCACAGGGGGTGGACACTGGCCCAGAGACAGTCCTGCAGGGCAAGCCCAGTTTAGCCACAGGCAACATGAATTTCCTAAGGCCCTGGAGGACATGGAGCCACCTGATCCTTTGCTCTTCACTGTCCCCTGTGTTGTCCCAGTCCAGCATGAGCATCCCAGGGGAATGGGAGTGTGGGTTAGGATTTACTGGGTCCAGTATAAATAGAGGGCAGGATCTGTGTCCCACATTGTGCCAGGGTGAGACTGCTGCCAACACACACAACACACACAGAGCCACCACCACGGGCAGAAAGTCCACAAACACATCACAAAGGGCCTCAAGCTGTTCCTCCCTCCAGCTGCTCAGGATAAAAACTCATTAGTGGAAAATCCAAACAAACACACAGAACCTTTCAACATCTTCAAACAAGGCCTAAAAGAAGCCCAGGGTGTGTCAAGACAGTTCCCTTTATCGGCCCAGGGAGCACCATCTCATAGCAGCCAGTGAAGCTGAACTCACAATCATATCCTTGCCATAATTATGTGCTTAATATTAGCAGGTGCTTTTTGTCATCCTGCCTTGTTAATGCTCAAATTGAACGAATAGAAACACCTTAATGGGATGAATAAACATGAGGCACGCTGAGGCAGTGGGAAGGAGCAGGGCTGGGGCTCTTTGTTGACAAGGGCTCAGCAGCAGATCCCGATCCGGGCTCGGCTCCGCAGCTGGAACTGCCACGGGCTGGTGCAGCCACACAGGCACAGGCACCGAGTGAAGGAAGGAGCCCAAATCCTGCTGGGCAATGTCCTGAGCAGCAGCTCTGAACAGGCTTTGGCAGCCCCAGCCCAAGGGGGAAGGGGAATGGTCTCCCCACAGCCAGCCGGGGGTTCATCTGCTCCCTGTTTTGCTGTGTGAGAAGAGGCTTTCCTGCTTCTTCCTAAATTTATCGACAAGACAAGGGGGAACGGATTCAAACTGACAAAGAAGAGGTTTAGATCAGATATTAGGGAGAAACCCTCGGCTGGGAGGGTGGGCAGGCACTGGCACATCTTTCCCAGAGAAGCTGGGGCTGCCCCTGGATCCCTGGAATTGTCCAAGGCCAGGTTGGACGGGGCTTGGAGCAGCCTGGGCTGGTGGGAGGTGTCCCTGCCCATGGCAGGGGGTGGCACTGGGTGGCCTTTAAGGTCCCCTCGACCCCAATCCATCCCATGATTCTATGATTTCAATCCCTCCAAGGTTTTCCAGATCTTTAAAGGCAGTTTTAGCATCTTCAAGCAGTGAGATTTGCAAGGCCGCTGCAAGGATTCCTTTTCCTTTATATATATCTATCTATATATGTGTGTGTGTGTGTATGAAACTCTTGGCACTGCTAGTTCTGCCTGGCTGCACAGCTTTTCATTGATATTTGAGCTTCCTAAAGAGCAGGCCATATTTCATAGCTCATTAATAGCTGCTGCTGCCGAATTCTCCTTCTCCTGTTTGGAAGAAGCCATGAATTTTGCTTCCCTTGCAAACAGGTTGTGACTCCAGTTCTCCTGGACCACGTTCCTAAAGCGTTGTGACAATTTGCATCATCTCTGCAGAGCTGATAAATCTGGTTTTAATTGTTCTGGGCTGTCTCAGGGTTATAGAGGTCCATGAAAAATCAGGGAAAGGAGAGCAGGGAATCACCCACACCCTGCTGAGCCTGCAGGACATCCAACCCCACCAAGGGCTAAAGCAATGAAGGAAACACAAAGCAGGTTAAGACAAAATGCGTTTAATAAGGGGGTTTGTAAAGGCACCGCAAACAATCCCACCTGCTGACCCCGCAGCTCCGTGCCAAGGCAATATTTGCTCCTGGTCTGCAAACTCAGGGAGTTTGGGAAGGACTCTGGATGTGATCATCAAGCCCTGGTGACAGCTCAATTCATCACTGGGCGAGCTGCAGCATTTTGACTGGGGAGAACATTCCCCCCTGTCTCTGCTCGCTTTTTCCTCCCGATGAAAAATGCCCGCCTTGCTTCCCAGCGACAGCTCGCTTGGCATTCCTGCCGTGTGCTCGGCGGGGCTGTAAATAATTGAGCACCCATCAGTCCCTGGCCAGTCCCCACCACAACCAGCTCAGTTTGCTCTCAGCAGCAAATATTTAGTGAGGTAGTCCATCTAAAAAAATAAAAAAAAATCTTAATTTGGATAAGGAAATTAAATGTTTTTTCCCCAGTCTTCTATCTGATTCTCTCTGGCATCCATCCTGCCGTTCTCAGGGTAGGTGCTGTACCAGGAGGTAATTATGGAGGATCACAGAAGCTGTTCAATTAGCTGCAGCTAATGCTTCTTATTAGCATTTTGCTGGAGATTGTGGAGTTTTTCAGCTGAAACAGATAAACAAGCTCAAACACTCTCATAGGAGAGCCCAGACTAAAACAAAGGAGCAGGGGAAGCCGAGCAGAGCAGGGGCACGGGCAGTGGCATCCCCCAGCTCTGGCACATGGGTGCAGCACCCCCACTTTGGGAGCCCCCCCCCCGGCCACGAGCACGCGTGGGTGCTGGAGCACAGCTGGAGCCTGTGCCATAGAGGGGGCGAGTCCTAAACCCCAGACCAGACATCCAGAAGGATGTGAGATCCTCTGAGATGTCCCCCAGCCCACCCAGCTCCTCCTGGAGCTCTGGAGCTGCTCTGGCTCAGGGGTGGTCGCTGCTGCTGCCTGGCATTGTCTGCGTGTCCCCTCCGGAGCTGTCACTGCCGAGCCGTGTCCTCGGGTGGGGGAGAGCCCATCGCTGCCTGGTGGGGCTGGAGATGCCCTGCACTCCCCCCGGGATCAGGAGGCTCCAGAACTGCCCTCCCCAGTGCCCAGCGGGCACCTGAAGGTGCTGACACCCCTCCTGGGGAAAGGAGGCTGGCACGGGGGGTGGGCACCGATGGTTCCCAGGGAACAGCCGTGTCTCCTGGGCCTGGGGACACCTGGGTTAGGGTCAGGGTTAGGGTTACACAGCTCCCTTTGCAGGCACAACTGCAGCCCGTGGGACACACCGGCAGCTCTCCCTGGGCTCAGGATGGTGCTCCACAAAGACAGACGAGCCCCGGCGCTGCTCCCAGGGAGTGCTCAGCACCCCCTGACCTTGGGCATCAGCCCCTTGCAAAGGTGCAGCACAGCCCCAACCTGCAGCAGCTGTGCCCTCGGTGTCACCTGGTGACGGTCACCGGCACCCAGCGAGGTCCCTGCAGTGCAGGCACCTTCAATCCCGGGCAGTTCTGCCCTTGCAGCTTCACCTCTCGGTGCTGACAGCGCTGCTGAGGGGCTGGGGCTGCACGGGAGGTGTTGGGGGTCTCAGTGCCCCGACACTGCCAGGGGGCTGCTCCTGCAAAGCACAGCTCCCACCCTGTGTGTGCCCACCCTTTCTGTGTCCCCGAGGGTCAGGGAATTATCCGCTCTTTGAAACGAGGCAACTTCATCGCTTTTCGCTTCCACTTCCCTTCTAATTAGCTTTTTTTTTTCCTGGTTTTCTTGACCTGATTCTCTCCGTGCTGCGTTTCTGGTGCCTGCAGAGCTGAGGTTTGTTGTCCTGGAGCAGCAGGGCTTGGCTGGTTCGGAGAGGAGCCTTTGTGGGGTGGGTAACACTCACTGTCCTCTCCGGTACCAATCCCTGAGCACGTTTTAGGAGGCGGATTTCGGCAGATTTCCGTCTCCCCAGTGCTCAGGGACAGCCCAGCAGCACGTCTGGCCCTGGCACTGCATGACTGAGCACCTTTGCCAAGCCCTTAACGACGGGCATTAAGGCAGAGCCGTGTCCTTCTGCTGCTTCCAAAGGTTTGGGAATCGAGGGAGCAGCTGCAGGAAAGAGCGAGACACCCAACAGTCCCATCTGTGCCAGTGACAGCCTGTGCTGTCCTGGGAGATGGGGCAGGAGGGGGCACGGTGGGACCAGGAGCTGAGGGAACATCCCAGTTGGGAGATGGGGCAGGAGGAGACACAATGGGATCAGGAGCTGAGGGAACATCCCAGTCCCTCCTGGGCTGTGACTGGGCTTGTGCTGGGATGCTGCACCTCCAGCCCAGGCACATCCCCAGGCTCAGGCACACGAGCATTTCCAATTTTTCACGGTGTGGCAAAGCCTTAAGAGGCTTTTTGCCATGTCCATGGTGTCCTGAGAGCTCCACCGTGCCCAGGACTCACTGGTGGGAGGATGTTGGGAGGGTGTGATGTGCCTGTTTTCACCTTGGCACTGATTCCAGGCCCTGGCTGCCCAGTCCTGCAGGCTCCTGCATTTCCCCACTGTGCAAATGTCCAGCACTCCGGTGAGGACTCCCAGGACATCGGGAGGAGCAGAGGAGGAAGGGAAATGGATGCCCAATTCCATTGCCCAGCTCTGAAATGGGTTCACACCCTCCGAAATGTGTCCCAGTGCCCAATCCCTGCCCCAGTCCTTCCCTTATTAAAAGTAATAATAATAACCCACCTCAATTAACACTTCCAGTGCCTGTTCCCTGCACACCCACAACCATCAGCCAAGACAACATGTAACAGCTTGCAATGAGGCACCGAAGAGCTCAGGGAGCCGAGCCAAGCCAGAAATAGCCTTTTCTGCCACATCCCTTCGTCTCTAATCCCCGTGTGCTTAATCCACGTTGGTGCCATGGACCGTCTACGCAAGGCAGGGACGTGTAGGGACCGGTGGGAGCTGGGAGGCTGCAAAATACCCTAAATCAGCGTGGAATCACTCCTGTAAAATCACCAAAGGACTCCCGGTTAAACCTGCCCCACCTGGCAGAGACGCCGCTGGGGAGGGGGTTGATTAGTGCTCCATCTCTGAGGGAATGAATTCCTTACCAGCCTGCCTGTCACTGGATGATGCAGAACCTGCCTGGCAGAGACTGCAGAGCTTTATCATAAATGATGGGCATGGGCTTTCCTGATGGGAATTCTCGCTCAAAAACAGGAATAAAAATTCCCAACAAATCCGCTGCTGTAACACGTTGCTCCGGAGAGGAGCAGGAACCTGCTTAGAGGAGGAATTTTGCAGCCATGAAGATCCGTGGATGGCACCGAGTCAGGTGGAAAACACACCGAAGGAGGTCTGAGGCAGAGACCATCCAAAAATGCTCGCTGTGCCTTGCAGAGATCCCCTCAGCTCTGGAGAAGTGCAGAGGGTGGAACAGCCAGAGACGAACCAGCCACCAGGGAACGGCTCAACCCCGGAATTATGGACAAATTAGCCAGTGCCTCGAACAATTAGGATCCAAGTGGCTCCAGAGGACAACATCAGGGCCCGTGGCAGTGGAGTGACATTGGTTATTGTCGGCTTGGGCTGCAGGAGCTTTATATCCCACGGTGACCTGGAGCCTGGACACGTCCAGGTCCAGAGGGATCAGCCACCAGAGCAAGGACCGCTGTCCCAGGAGGTGTTTCTGGCTGAGAGAAGGGGACCCCAAGGGTGTAATGACAAGAGCCAGTGACTCCTTGAACCCTGGCTGGACCCTCAGGAGTTCCCCCTTCCCCTGGGTGGGTGCAAACCCTTGTCTTTGCCCCCGGAGCAGCTCGGGGTGTGCCAGCTGCAGTGCTTTCTGTCACATACCCTCCTCCTCTCTTCCAGCTGCTGCTCCACTGCAGGGGTTTCCCTCCTTGAAGGTGCTCCCACTGTCACTGATGGGCTCAGCAGTGGCACCAGCTGGAACCTACCCCTTCCAAGTGGGATTGCCTTCTGGCATCTTCCCACAGGAGCCACCCCTGCAGCTCCCCCTTTACCCAAATGTGGCCACATGAAGCCAAACCTGGACTTATTAACGACTCTGTAAAACTCTCCAGCTTGTTTTATAGTCGTGTTTAACACCTGATGGCTCTGCAGGCTCCCAGCTCCCCTCCGGTGCCTGAGGGCAGTGATTTGGCTCTTAAAACAGGGTCATTTTCCTGCCTTTGCCCACTTTCCCCTGGAGTTCCTCATTGTGCTGCCGGATTCCAGGTGTAACAGGTGAAGCAGTGTCTGTCAGTGCCTGGAAAAATCCACCTGTTTTCCCTAAAGACATTTGGGAGAGCGAGAGTCCCCCAGCCCAGCGTTTGCCACAAGCAGAGTATCCTCAGGATGCATCAGTGCAGCGTCCCTTGCTGCTGGAATTGCCAAAGCAATGGGAAGTCCCTTGAAGAGAGGCCTGATGTGACAGGTTCGAACTGATAAGGGATTGATTTCTTCTTCTCTTGTGGCTGGAAGAGATTGTCAGCCCAGGCACACGATAGCAAGGCAGGGATGATAACAGAGAGAGCTGTTTGAGCATCCAGGCAGCTCCTGCAGACCGGGCTGGGATGTCCAGACAAAAACATGCCTCGATTTCTCTTCCCAGGCTCAGACATCCCAGATAACACCCTTATCAGGCCTTTTTCTCAGATCAATGAGATGCTTCAGAGCGCAGCAGGGGCAGGAACAGCTTTATCCCAATGCTCACTGCAGCCAGAGGCTGGTGGGTTTGCCCACCCAGGAGTGTCCCTTTGTCACTGCCAGGTTTGGGCTCCAGGTGGGCTCAGGGTGCCAGCCTGGGAACGCCTCCAAGGGGGATGCATTGAGGCAAAGGTCAAAATTACCTCAAACATTTCACTGCTGGGTTTTCCCTCTTCCACCCAGACTCCTGAAATCCCTTTTTTCAGCCCCTTCCCGGCCGCCTTTGGGCAGGAGAGGGCAGCAAATCGCTCCTCTGGAAGGAAGGGAAAGGAGGTCGGAGGAGGGTGAGGTCTCCATTTGGGGATGTTTTGCTGTTTGCTGTGGAAATCTTCAGCCAGAATCATTTCCTGTCGCTCCCAAGACCTCGCTGCAACCCAAATGTTTGCAGCGAGCCCCAAACCGGGAATGTGCTCCCACCAGCTACTCCCAAATTCGAGCCTCTTAAACGATGTGCTGGTTTGGGTCCCAAACCCCCGTCCCCCAGCTGAAGGGAGCTGGTGTTTGCAGCTTTGGGCTTTCTTCCCTGCTGGTGAATTAAGGAGGGTCAGATGTTCCTTGGCACAGGAGCTCTGCCAGCCTCGCTCTGGCATCATTTGAAGAGTCTCCAGCATGGTTTTGGCTGTGCCATGCCGTGCCAGCCACCTCTCAAACGATTTCCAGGCACAGGGTGGGTGGGGAGGGGGGACTATTCCCAAGGGGCTCCTGTTGGGGAAGAGTTTGATGCTCCAAACCATCACAGTTCAGCCTCCACCCCTGAGAGAGGGGCTGGCTGTGTTTAATTTTCAGATGTGGGGGTGTCCCCGCATTCCAGGGCAGGAACACTGTGGTTCCCACATCCATGGAGCCAATTCCAGAGCCTCAGTGCCTCTTGACCCCCTTCTGCAGGGAGGCAGAAGCTGAGCCCTCATCACTGGTGCTGTCAAGCCCACTGGTGAGAGTCATCTCTGCAGATTTAGACAGCTCCATGAGCTCACCACGGTTTGGGGTTTTGGGTCCCTTTATAGCCAGTGGCAAGGAGTGGGAATGACTCAGGAACGGGAAGCACATGGAGATGCCCCTTGTTCTCCACCACCCTGTGCTGCTCCAACACTGCTCTCCAGGGCTTGGGTGCTGAAATTCTTGGAGTCAAAGAATCATGGGATGGTTTGGGAGGGAAGGGACCTTAAAGATTATCTCATTCCACTCCCTGCCATGGCCAGGGACGCCTTCCACTAGCCCAGGTTGCTCCAAGCTGGCCTTGGACACTCCCAGGGAAGGGACAGCCACAGCTTCTCTGCCCAACCTGTGCCAGGGCCTGCCCACCCTCACAGGGAGAATTTCTTCCCAATATCCCATCTAACCCTGCCTTCTTCAGCTTAAAGCCATTCCCCGTGTCCTGCCCCTCCAGGCCCTTGTCCAAAGTCCCTCCCCAGCTCTCCTGGAGACCCTTTGGGCTCTGAAAGGTGCTCTAAGTTCTTCCTGGGACCTTCCCTTCTCCAGGCTGGACATTCCCAGTTCTGTCCCAGAGCGGAGCTGCCCCAACAACCCTGTGAGGAACTCAGTGGCCTCCTCTGACTCATTCCAACAGGTCAATGACCCATCCCTGCATTCCTCCTGCCCACATCCTTCCTGTGCAGCCCTAGGCTCACAGACACCCCTCTGACCCCACAAATTGCCCCCCACGACCCCCAACCCCCCCATCCCGTATTTGTGCATTTGCTGAAAAACCGAAGAGAAAATAGAACACCCAGCAAGTTGAGCTCCAAGTACTACAAGCCCTTCCTCGGTGGGTGCAGCTGAAAATAGAGCTGCCTGCACACACACACACACACACACACACACGGCTCGTGCCTTAAAAAACATCTCAAGTGCCTTGTGTTTGTATTTATAGCTGAGAAAACACCACTCCCCTCGCCCAGAGCCGGGGAAATGTGACTGTGTGCTCAGCACGGCGGTGGAGGAGCACAAACCTGCCAGCACAGAGGGTTCATCCCACCCTTGGAGCATCTCCTGGCAGCTCTGCACGCAGGCAAGGCTCGTCCCCAACCCGCAGGGACAGCTCCCAGCAGAGAAGGTCCTCCATCCAAGCCCTCCATCCCGGGAGCTGGACTTGCAAACGCAAGGAAAAGCCAACCTGAGGAGCACAGGGGGTTGGCATCTCGTTCAGGAGGCCAGGGCTGGCAGGGTTGGGGCTGGCTGGGAGCTGAGGGCTGGCTGAGGGTCTGTGCCACCCTGCCAGTGCCAGGAGGGCACACTGGCAGCTCTGCACCCCAACTGGTGATTAGAGCCGAGACCACTCTGCGGTTCGTAGGTGAGCGCCAGCCCTGTCAGTGTCACTGCTGTTGTCACTTTATCAGCTCCCTGCAATCTGCTTTTCTTCTATATTTGCCTGTTTATAATTAGCCCGCTGGGTTTGCTATTCTCTCGATTTTCTTATCTGTTTCCTGACAGTCTCAGGGATGGCTCCATCTTAAATCCATCCTGTGCTTTGAGAAAAGAAACTCTTCTGCAGCTCTCTTTGAAGAGAGTGCCAGGAGACAGGCTTCCAGCTCAGAGAATAAGGGACAATTAGGTGGCAGCAAACATTTAATTATCAAATGTGTTGGTGCTTCTTCCAGTGCCTGAAGTTAAGCAGGTGCCTCAGACACGGGATCCTTCAAATATCAGATGTGAGGAGTGTTTCAGAGCTAAACCAGATGAGTTAATGAATACACTGAGCTGTAAATTAGGCAGAACTTTTCAGCACAAGGCTGGGAGAGGCTTCCCATGGAATTCCCAGCCGAGGGGGAACAGCTCCCCAGGTCTCTGCACACCTGGGAGAGGAGCTGCTCCTGCACATTCCCTGCCTGGAGACGCCCCAGGGAGATGCCACTGACCTGGAGGTACCAGAGGTTTTGGGGCTGCCCAAACCCATTGCAGTGGAGTGGACTGGCCAGGTGAAGCCACCAGAGGTGTCTGACCTTGTCCTGGTCAGTGCTGCTGTTTCTGGGGAGGGGGAAACAGCTCTGAGACCCCTAAACTTGTCACAGCCCCAAAGAGCCACAGGGTCTCTTGTCAGCCTTTGGTGGGTGGGGTGGGATCAACCTGGTGGAGAAGTCCTGAGCAAATTCCTTGCAATCCTTCCAAAGCCAGAGGGAAATCAGGCTTGCCTGGGGGCTGTCCATGTGTGGGACCTTCCCTTGGGTGCCTGACCCCCCAGTGATGGGAGAAATCCCAGCCCCATGATGGAGAGGAGGAGGATTTTGCCACCAGACCCAAGATTCAGAGTCAAGGCTGATGG
>JAWWLT010000482.1:0-11218 GCA_035040995.1 Premnoplex brunnescens
GGGGCAGGGGCAGGGACAGGGACAGGGGCAGGGGCAGGGGCAGGGACAGGGACAGGGGCAGGGACAGGGACAGGGACAGGGACAGGGACAGGGACAGGGGCAGGGCTGGCTCCTCTCTCCAAGCAGGGGGAATGTGTGCCGAATCAAAATGCTGCTGCAAGTGGAAAGGCACAGATTTGTCCCTGGTATATGAGCCAGAAGGGACTGGTTTTGTCATGTCCTTGCTTTGGGTTATGGATGAGCAGAAGGCAAAACTTCCAAGGCTTTAGGAACATTGGCTCAAGCAGATGTAGGGAGATGCTCCTCACCTCCTCTTCTCCATAGTCATCTGTCAAATTAGTCCCTTGGGTGAGTTGTAACCAGATGTGGAGACATTTTCCTTACAATTTATTTCAGCTCTATTGGCAAGAAAGCTTTAATTTATTCTCACTTATCCTTTGCTTCTCATCCTGGTGTGGTGTAGGAGCCACTGAAAATGCAACACTTGCCACCCTTTTGCTGCCTCCAGACTTCAGTGCAGGCAGACCTGGAGCTCCCTCAGAGCCTCTGGGACTGAAGTTTTTCGGGAAGCTTTGCTCCCAGTGATTAAGGATGTTCAAAATGCCTGAGGATATCATGCAGCAGTTTCCATTTAGACTTTCAAGGGCCTTTAGTGAACTCCTCATCCCTGGAGGTCTCCAAGGAACCACTGGAGGTGGCACTCAGTGCTCTGGGCTGGATGACAAGGTGGGGGTCAGGCACAGAGTGGACTCTGATCATGGAAGTGTTTGCTGACTTTAGTGTTTCTGTCTGAATCTATTTAAAATTCAGCCTTCTGGCAGCAAATTAACATATTTCAGGGGGCTGCACTGAAAACAGGTATGTGTGGGAAGGAAAACCCTTTTTTTTTTCTAAAACAACTCATCCAGGGCACTTCAACATGGAAAACTTCAACCCAGGTTGAGATTTTTATACACCAAATATGGCAGATGAGACTATTATTCTTTTAAAAGCAAACACAACTTGAAGAAGTCTAATCTTTAAATCACTGTTCCACAGCCTTCTTCTAACATCATTTACCTCCATTAGGAACAGTCAGAATCTGTGTGAAGGCATCAATTATGTCTGGAATTGCCATCAACATGGGGACTCTTCCTTTTGTTTCCTCCCAATGCTCTGGATGCTGAGGGTGTCTCCACGTGTCTTACCTACAATAGGCCATTCAAAACTGCAGTAACAACACACTATTATACTCAGCTTTTTAATATATTCCAAGTCTTGTTCTTTTCTGACACAATTCAATAGCATAAATAGGTAGGAATGTACATTAACCCTCAGCTGACATGAAGTTCTCCAAGGGAAAATGCAAAGCCAAGGGTCAGAGAACACCAGACAGAAAAGGGCTGCAGCAGCCAGAGGTTTTCCCAGGACTTGCATTCCCTGATGTGCTGATTTTAAGGCAAGATATGTTGACTCTGCTGTTCTTTGAGCCCTTTCATGGTAGAGAAGAGATGCACATGCATCCAGCTCACTGGAAGATAAAGCTAAAGCCTGTCTTAGGATTTAAATCCAGTTTCTGTTCAAAGGTTTTAAGGCTCAGTGAGTCAACTGGGCCCCTCAGCAAATGGTGTTGCTGTTAATTACCCTGGTAATTGCAGTAGGGATGCACAAAACAGCTGCCTTGTTTGGCTGTGATGATTCCCATAGGAAAGTTTCCCTAGTGGAAAGTTCTAAGAGGGAGTGGGTAAAATGTTTCCCTTGTCCTTATTTCCCTTCCACTCGTGATGACCAGTGACCAGTGTCCTCTCCTGCAGAGTTGTCCATGTTTTCCTCTTAAGTGCAGGTTGAACAGGAATGTTGGCTCTTCAACTGCCCTCTGGCAGTGAGAAGCCATTCCCTCTTGGCCTGTCCCTCCAGGCCCTTCTCCAAGGTCCCTCTCCAGCTTTCTTGGAGCCCCTTTAGGCACTGGAAAGTGTTTTTGTCCCCTTTTGCACAGTTTCTTCGCCCTCCTTCATGGACAATTTCCTCCTAATAAACCGCAGGATGCAGGAATTGGTGCTCAGGAGAAGTCGCCCATGTTACCAGAATTCTTATCGCACAGTTAACCCCAGATTTCTCCATGTGAGCTGGGGGATAACAGGAAGAAGGGATTTTGTTACTTTTATCCCTTCTTGGGTGCCTGGTGGTTCAGAGCTGCTGTTCTCTGCAATCCCACCAACTGAAGGGAGGGAAGTGATTTTGCCATCAGTTCATCGCTGTCTCGCGTCATCCCTGGCCTCGGCAGGAAGGCTGCCCTTGTCAGGACTCGATGCAAACCCACTCTGGGGTGGCTGTGGCAGCAGCTGATGTGTCGGGAATGAGTGAATTCGTTTTGCCCAGACGAGCTGACGGCAGGATTTCATGGACCAGCCCAGCTCGGCCGGGTGGCAGCTCCGGCAGCGGCAGTCGGAGCTCCTTCCGTCAGCTGCTCCTCTGGGAGCTGTCATCAGCTGCAGCCTTGCCTTCCTCCGACTCTTTCTTCCAAAAAAGAAAATGACATGAGCCTGGGATGTGTTTGGTTCCGAGGAGCAGTCCCAGCCCCGCTCCCGGGGGACAGGGCAGTGGGAGGGATGCTCCCTCTCCCACAGACCTGCGTTGAAGCTGCACCTGCAGGAGCAGCAAGAAATGGCCCATCAGCATTCCAGAGATATTGTGCAGATATGCTGGCTAATGGAAGGGCTGCAATTAATTTTTTAAGGACTCCTAAAATATAATTTTGTCTTTGTGCATCACTTTAGTCAGTGCCTTTGAACTCCCTCCTGTTATCCCAAGGACAAGCAAGACCCGAATCTCTGCTCACACCTCTCCGGGGAGCAGCAGCATCAGGATAAATCCAGGAAATTCAGCTTTATTTAGGTCATCGGCTGTTGAAGAAGGTTTTCAAATGAGAATTACAAGCCTTAAGGTTTTCCTTTCCCCTCCCTAAAGAAGTGGGAGGCCCTGAATAGACTCACTGATGCTCTGCACGGATGCAAATGGAAGAGAAAGGGCCCCTGGGGGCTCCTCTCCTGGCACAGCCCACCTGGGCTTTAGAGCAGGAAAGAGGATGCCTTGGAAATAATTGTTTCTTCTAAAGAAAGTGACATTAAGCCCAAGAAACAGAGGAGACAAGTGGTAATGATGAAGGATGTTTGGATTCGTTATCTCAAGGTTAAAATAAAAATAATCTCCTTCTCCAAGAGAGGGTTTGGGTACAAATCCTGTGAGTTTCTCTCAAGCTGTGCTGCTGCTTTACCTGTGCCAGTGCAGGGGTGTCCAAAGGTGGAATATCCCTGGGCAGTTCTAGGGATCAGAAGGTTCTAGAAAGAAAACATTTCTTTTTCTGCTTTGCTTTTGTGCAGTGAGTACTGGGAGCTTGCTGATGTCCCAGCTCTGCCAGCAGGAGCAGGCTGGGGACTGAGGGAGGTTACCCAGGACAGAAACTCTTTGGGAGGGGCAAAGGGAATTTCTAAGATTATCTTTAAAAACCTTCTCAATGTTGTGTCTTCTCTCAGACCATTCTGTGCCAAATGATCTGTTTAATTTCATCAGACCACAATAGTTATTTATTAAATATGCACTGGTTGTATAAGTTAAAACAACACTGAAATTAAAGCAGTTGCTGCTGTATCGATACCCCTGATTTCCCCCTGAATTATTTGTCTAGTAGGCAACTCCTGAAATGAAGCTTTCCTTTGTGATTTATATTCCTTCCCTCGTTCCTTGCTTTTTGCAGGATTTCCCTTGAAATTGAAATTTCAACCCACAGCTGGCTTTGCTAAAAATACACTTGTTCAAACCTTTGTATTTCATTTAAATATATTATATGCTCAGTTGTCTCTGGGTGCAGGGATTTTCCCTACAACATCAAATATTTGGGGAAGTGGAAGCTCTGTAGGGGTTGCTCCTGCACTTCCACACTTCCCCACGGATGGGGATGGAGGAGTGGGATGCTGCACGAGCCTGAGGGGCTTTCACTTGGCACGATTTGTTCAGCCACAGGCAGGTGCTAAAGCAGGGAGGAAAACTTAAGGGTGAAGGGTTGGACAACCTGTACTGGTGGAAGGTGTCCCTGCCCAGGGCACGGGGTGGGACTGGATGGGCTTTAAGGTCCCTTCCAATCTAACCAGTTTGGAATTCTATGAAGTATTTATTGGACACTTTGACTCTTGGGCAGCTTTGCTGTCTGTAAGAGAAGTGTGTGGATGGCACTGTCCAAGCAGGAGCACGTTCTGCAGTGCTCAGGTCCCAAATCAACCTGTGAACTCCTCTGGGCACTGTAACCACAGGGAAAGTTCTTCATGCTTGTGATCAGATATCAATTCCTTAATTTTCTGGTCTCTGGAATGGCTGCAGAACATTTGAGAGTGAACACTGTGGGTTTGGGTGATGTCTTGGTTCTGGCTGCTCCTGCGCTGACTGGGCTGGGGGGAATAGCTGGGATTTACCTGCAGAGGAGAAGAATGCAAAGAAAACTGGGGCCAGGTCAGATGGGCAGGTGGACATGGATCAGACCATGGGATGAGCTTGTTTGAAAAATATGGATATTTTAACACAGCCCACGGAAGAAATGTCTCTTGAGCAGCCAAAATATCTGATGTTTATGTGCAGAATGGACATCTGGAAATGTACAGAATCTCAGCAGAGTCTTCTGTGTGAGCTCTCAATAGAATGATGAAAGAAAAAGGATAGGTGTGATTGCTGGAGCTGCAGGTGATGCATGTGGGGCTGAACACGGCTTAGAGCTGAAACATCCCAGGAGTTTCGATCCTCAGGGTGGCCATGGCTGAAAGTCCTTACCTCTTGGCAACTCCAAACATCTCTTGTTTGCTTGGAGAGTCAGTCAATGAGATGGTATCAAAGATGCTCTTCACTGCGCTGGGTTCAAGCCCATCTGAGAGGTTTTCCCCATCTTTTGTGGTCCACAGAGCAGGAATAAAGCTCTTCATTTAAATGAGGAATGTCAAGACTACAAATGCTTTAGTTTCCCATTCTACCATGTCATGCAGGTGAAAGGCACTGAAAATTCAGATAAGACAAAAAAAGGTGATTGAACTATTTTGTGAGTATATCATCAATAAACTGCTACAAATTCTTCGCTGTTTACCCACATGGCCCTATGAAATTATTATTGCAAGCACACTTCCTCCTTGTCAGATGGAGGAATGCACACCATTAAAAAGTTAACTCTAATTTCCCAAGTAATACTGTCATTAAATTTCTGTAAATTAAAATGGGACTCCCTCAGGATTTTAAAGAGATTGTGTGTCAGAGAGAAGCCCAGCAGTGAATACATCCTGCATCTGTTTAGCCAATCGCACCAGGCTCTGAAAATTGAAATGCACTGACGGGATTCTGCGTGGTTTCCATGTCTTTGGAATATTTTATACTTCGTGTCTGTAGCAGAAATCGTTAGACAATTGTCGAGACTGGATGGAATTTTTGTGGAAGCATTTCGAGAAGGAAACCTCATTAATATTTCAGGAGAGCTCGTGCAAGCCCAGCTGGGGGTTTGTGTCCTGGTTCTTCTGGGCTGTGTGCTGTGGGCCTGGAGGTGGGTGGTGCTCAGTGGTGCTGGTGGGGTTGGGCAGGGGCTTGGGTCCATTTCCCACCCTCACAGGGTGCTGCCTCTGTGGGATGGGTCTCACAGTGCTTTGGCAGTGTGAGCCACCCCACCCACCCTGTGTGGGCTCTGTGTCAGCAGCGTCTGCTCTGAGCTTCAGCTGGGCAGCACAGGGGGCAGTGGGAGCACCCAGGAGATGGAAAACCTTTGGTAATGCCTGTTGAGCTATTGGTATTGTCTCTTGCTATGTCCATCCTGCTCCTCTTGCCACGGGAGAAAGCAGGGAGAAGGGGCACTGTCCAGCAGAGCTGGAGTCCTTGTGCCCCCAGGAGCCTCCACCTGCAGCTCCTGGTGTGCCACCCAGAGAAGCTGTGGCTGCCCCTGGATCCCTGGGAATGTCCAAGGTCAGGTTGGACAGGGCTTAGAGCAACCTGGGCTAGTGGAAGGTGTCCCTGCCCATGGCAGGGGGTGGAACAGGATGGTCTCTACCAAGCCAACCCAGTCTGTGATCCTGCTTTAGTCCCTAACTCCCCCAGCCATCCCGCTGGGAGATGTGCTGCGAGCAGGTGATGCTCAGTGTTGGACCCGGCTCCGAGCCAGGAGCCAGCACAGCTGTCCCGAGCAGGGGTGGGGACCAGCTGTGTCTGCTGTGTCTGCTGAGGGGCTATTTTGGAGGGGAGTCCTTCTGTCTGCTCCCCCTGTGAAGGAGAGAGATTTGGAGAGGAGATGGCTTAGGGCATGCAGGTTTTGCTGCTGTGGCTGTTAATTCTCAGGGGGAACAAAGGGGTGACAGTGACCTTCCTCACAACTTCTGCATGTTTTAAAATGTAGAGGGGTGGGACAGAGCTTCCTAAAGGTCTTCCATAAGCTGTTGGGAACACAATGCCCTGATGCTGCACAGTCCCCCCCAAAACCTTCAGATTCTCTGTTTCTGTGGAAAGGGAGCTCATGGCTGGGAACAACACAAAGAGCAGAACAGGCAGGACTGAGGTATTTTTATCTTTGCTGAGCACATTTTCTGTTCCGAGCTGGAGAAGCATTGTCTGACTTCAGCTGGAAGCAGCACATACATCAGAAGGAAAGGCAAAGCCACTTGTGTACAACTCCTGTCACTGCACCATTGACATGAAACCCCAAGTTACGCAGGCAAGTGCAGTTGGGCTGGGGGGAAATATTCCACTTTATGATCCACAAAAAAATTTGGCAAGAAATGAAGTAAACACTGCCTTTCATCAACTAAAAGTCTAAATAATTCAGAGTTACAGCCCCCATGATCCCGATCCACGTGCAGCTGGCCAAGGCTGGCTCTGAGTGAGGGGGTTTTGTCAGGCTGGGGAGGGGCAGAGCCATCCCACACCGTCTGCAGATGAGATGTTCTAATTACAACTCCATCTCCTGCTGCTCTGCCCTCAAACTCTTATCAAAGTGACCAGCTGGGAAGCAGAGCCAGACCCAGCCATTGACCTTATGCAGGCAGAAATGTTTGTCCTGTAGCTCCAGCAATAGCTCAGACTTGGGAGCTTGGAAAGTTGTGGAACTTTCCCATTTGCGTGTCCTCGATAGGGAAAATGGTCCTTCCCTTCCCCTTCATCTGTGGTGTCTGTTGTCCTTGTGGCCCACAGGAACACCAGGACAATGGGCTCAGGCTGTTGTGTCCTTGTCTCCTAGAGAAGGAGTGCTCTCCAAATGGGGCCCAGCTCTTGGAAATCTCCTGTGGATCAGCCTGGGGGGCTCTTGTCAAGTCTGAAACATCTGGAGGCATGTGGAGAGATGTGGGGTTTGGGAGGCTGAAGTTGGGATGGTCCTGTTCAGGGCCAGGAGTTGGACTTCAGTGATCCTTGTGGGTTCCTTCCAAACCAGGATATTCTATGATCATGTGAGCATGGGCTTCAGTGAACCAAGTGGGACAGGACCACGGTGTGACATGGGATGATACAAGGATCTTGGGGCAGGTGCATCCAAAATGGGTGAAGGCACCATAAAGGGTTTAGGGGAGAATAGAGCAGCTGAAACATCCCAATGTGGAAGGTAAGACTGTCCCCATGGCTCAGACTCAGTGAGACCCTCAGGGGCTGAGGGGACCCCCCATGTGCAGAGAGCCAGAGCTCCCCATTCACTGGGGTTTCTCAGCTTAGACAGTATCGATCACAGGGTCCATTCAGAAGGTCACAAACAGGAATGTTGTGTCTGTCCCCAGGAGATTGTGGCATCATTGGAACTCAGGTGATCTCTGAGCAAAGACCTCAAATTCATAGAGTAGAATGGGTTGGGTTGGAAGGGACCTTGAAAACCATCCAGTGCCATCCCTGCCACTGGCAGGGACACCTCCCACTAGCCCAGGTTGCTCCAAGCCCCATCCAACCTGACTGGACACTTCCAGGGATCCAGGGGCAGCCACAGCTCCTCTGAGCAACATGTTCCAGTGCTTCACCACCCTCTGAGTGAAGACTTCCTTCCCAACATCTCATGTAAATTCCTGAGGGCTGAGGGGACAAGCCCAGGTGGATGCAGTGTGCAGTGAATGGGGTTCTGGGCAGTGCAGGAGATCCTCCAGGAGCAGGAGGGCCTGGGGAAGTTCACAACCCATCCTCCTTTCCCCTTTGGTGGGCAGCAACTTGACTGTGCTGGTCCAGGCTCTGGAACCACGAGTGGAGAAACCTTCCCCAGCCCCATGGAGCGATGCTGGCAGGCTGAAACTGAGCTGGATTTCTAGTTCAACACAACTGGAGGCAGTAGAAATGAATAATGAATCAGTTCCTCAGAAAGCTGTGTGTGGAGTCAGAGACCTCTGAGATCACACAGACATCTGTACCCTGAGCCTCACCCTCCCGCAGTGTGTGGAGCTAATTGGAGAGGGGGGTCAGACAGGGCTGAGTTAGGAGGGTAATTTTGGAATATACAATTCTGTAATTGCTTTACTCTTGTGGTTTGAGACGTTATTATCAGAATTCAACAATGGAATTACAGCCTTATTAATTTAAACACGTTGTGGGGGAGGAGATGAGATGATTGCCTTTCTTTGGGGGTGGTGATGGGAGAACTCCTGGTGTAGCTCTCAGTCGTTCTCCAGGTGGGATCGTGCACTGTCTCCTTCCCAGCTACAGAGATGTTTCTATTTCTGGCTGCAGTCCCTGACTCAAAGGTAGGGAATAATAGTGGAATGGATTTAAATGATAGTGAGTTTAAGGGATAATTTTATGGCTTCCTGTGAAGCTGCTCATGCTCCTGGAGGGTTTTTGAATCATGACATCAGCAGCAATGCATCATTTGTTCACTCAGTTAAACAAGCATCTCCTTGGACTGAAGCTCTGGTTCTCCCTGGGGCACAGGGATTTCCTCCTGGAATTTCTCATGAAGCAAAGTCAAATCTTGATTGGAAAATGAGCCTTTTTCTTCTTGAAATCCAGAGCTGAGAAGTTGGGTATGGAAAGCAGATGAAGGGAAGCAAAGTATCTTCACTCTTACATCTCCCAGGTGTCTTGGGGCTGATTCCCCAAGTGTTCCCCAGATGTGAGGTTGACTGAATCTGGGGTCTGAGGCCTCAGACAAACCATGTCCCAGGGCTCCATCCCAGGGAAGGTGGGTTGTTTGAACCTCACTGGGGCTCTCTGGGTATGCAAATACCTCCCAAGGGGCTTCTGCAAGTTGCTGCTCTGATAATTGAATTGATTAGGATGCTGACTGATTAGTCTCCTGCTGGTAAGTGTTGGCTGAGGCTGCAGCAGCTTCTGACATTTAGAACTTTTCTCCAGCCCAAACAGTTCCCTTGTCAGCAGACAGCTCGTACCTGCCACCCAAACCCCCTTTACTGACCGAAGGGATGCCAAACTGCCTTGAAGATGTCACAGGAGCAGCCACCTCGGTGGAGAAAATGTCAAACATTCACTGCAGACCATCATACATGGGCATCCGAGTGCAGTGTCACAGCTGCAGCTTCCAGCCCCCTCCGAGACCCTCCAGAACCAACTGGGACAACTGGTTGGACTTCATGATCTCAGAGCTCTTCTCCAGCCTAGTTGATTCTGTGACTGTGGTTCTGATTCTGCTTTGTCACAGCTCAGGATTTGTGTATTTGCATTTATTGCATGGAATAATTGTGCAGGGTGGGGGTTCTCAGCCCCCTTCTGCATGTTTTAGTGCTAATGGATTGATCTACACATTAAACAGGCTCTCATCCACGCTGGGCGTGAGAAATGAGCTCCTCTTGCAGAGCTGACAGTGGAATTAGGAACCAGCTCCTGGAAGGCAACAATGAGCAATGGTTTAATTTTTTTTTCTCGTGGAAGAAGTTAAAAATGGAAATGGAAGCTACTGTAGGTTTTTTCCCAATTATGAATGTTCAAGCTGTTTACGAGGCAAGATGACAACAAACTTCCTTTCCATTTAATGAGCTGAAGAGAACTGGAATTGGTGTGTGAGTCAGTCTGTAGAGCCATGAAAACAAGGGTATTGCACCTGCGTTTTAATGGTCTCCAGAATGGAGGGGTTAAAATGTCTCTCCTCACATTTTTAGAGGTTCATGGGCATCAGTCTGAGAATGCACTTACCTGCATTTTTAGTTCAAACTGAGGAACTGGGTTTGTCCCTATCCAGCACAACTTGGCACTGCTTTTCTAAGTCCCACGGAATCTGAAACAGTGCTTAAGGCATTTGGGTTTGGCACAGAGGGGTGGACGTGGGCCTGGATGGAAAGTAAAGATGTAGTTGAGCAGTTAGGTGGACTTAGTCTCAAGAATGGGCTATTAAGCAGGTTTTACTCCATGTTTTTAGGTAATATGAAGGGTTAAAATTCTGCCTGATTCAAACTTCATATCATTTGTAAGATGTGACAGCAACAGAATGGAAAAGTTCTTAAGCTTCTTGTCTTCAAAGAAGAACCAACTTTGAAAAATGCATTGCACAAGGGCCACCTAAAGCATGACACTTTCTATATAACAACTTCCTCACATTTATTTATCATTTTCCAGCTCTGGTTTGGGGTGCTGAGCAGTAAGAGGATGAGTCAGTGACTCCTCTGCATGGTGGATACTCACACCACCCATCCCAGCCTTGGCACTGCTCCCACCAGCCTGGGGAGCCTCAGCCATGGTGGGATGCCCTTGTGGGGAGCAGAGAAGCTTTCCCTGTAGGTCCCCCCAGTCAGTGCCAGAGGATCAGCCCCGGTGAGCTGGGGATGAGAAATGGCTTGGCAAAAAGCTCTGCAATGGGACTAATTAAGGTGAGCAATTTCCCTTTGTTTCCATTGCTCACAGCAGCCTAATTGGAAGGCAGAGGCATTTTCACTTGGAGAAGGATTAATTTTAACTGATAAATGCCCCAGTCTCAGATAATTTTCCTTCCCCTGCTGCAGGGACATTGCTCAGTGAGGACACGGCTCTGGCTGAGCCCAGCACGGCCCTTCCACGTGAGGCTGAGGCTGCATGGCCACTTGGCCCTGATTAATAAGAGATGTTTAACTTAGCACTGGCTGAAGAAGCTCCTTGGCTCCGAGTTTCACTCCACTAATCCACAGTAAAATTCTTTGGAGCTTCCCAGAAAAGCAGTATCTTTCTATAGGGAAAACTGAGCAATATCATGGAAGGGTTTGGGTTGGAAGGGACCTCACAGCCCACCCAGTGCCACCCCTGCCATGGGCAGGGACACCTCCCACCAGCCCAG
>JAWWLT010000483.1:0-11205 GCA_035040995.1 Premnoplex brunnescens
CTTTATATAAATGAGCATGATGTCCTATGGTCTGGAATATCCTTTGGTCAGTTTGGGTCACCTTCTCTGGATGTGTCCCCTCCCAACTTCTTGTGCACCCCCAGCCTCCTCACCAGCAGGGCAGTACAAAGACCAGAAGAGGCCCTGGCTCTGTGCAAGCCCTACTCAGCAAGAACAAAAACATCTCTGCATTATCAGCCCTGTGTTCAGCACAAATCCAAATATAGCCCCATACCAGCCACTGTGAAGAAAACTAACTCTACCCCAGCTGAAATAAGCGCACACACCTTCTGCAAAACAAGTGATTAGACTGTTCCTATATGTCAGAAAGTTCCTAGCAGATTGTTTATTTGTATTAAACAATGTATTAGTGATCGAAGTCAATGATTATTTTTTGAAGTTTTCTTATTATGTTAAAAAAAATACTTGTAATTTTTTTTAGGCAGTTCACTCCTAATAAGAACACATAGAGAACATTTTCAAGCCCATTTTATTCAGCTCTGGAATATTTCAATGACTTCTTAAGGCATTTTAGAATCCTTTCTATATGAAAGGTGAGGGATTTTGCACAGAAAATAAATTTAAAAAAATCCACTCTGTATGCAAGATCTCTTTGAAGGGAAGAAGTAAAGATGTAGTTCCAGCATACACACAGAAACAGGCCAGTCTAGAACCCATCCTGGAATTCCCACATGGAGTTTGCATGTTGCAGGATTTGATGTGTAAAGACCAAACACACATTTGGACAGGTATGGTCTTTTGCTCTCAAAAGATGAAATGGTAGACCAATACAAATACATACTTACGTGTTAAACTTAAGCCCTTCAACACAACCAAAAGATTAAAAAAAAAAAAGAAAAGACTGAGCATGCAAACGAAGCTGGGAGTGAAAGATGCTAACAGGCTACCTTCTTTCTCAATCACTGAGGATGAAAATCGATACTTATTCATCTGGTTTCTTTCTAGATGAACAAAGTATAAAACTACTCATCTCATTAATACACTTTTCATGAAGCAGCAAGCATAGGAGTGTAGGAAACTGATTCTGTAAATTATAACAAGCCTTGCTTTGTGAACCTGAAAATACCACAATGAATTGTATATCTTTGAAATCAGAAACCTTCTCCCAATGTGTTCTTCTCCAAAGACGAGCTATTAATCCCTGGCTGCTGTTAGGAAAGATTCCCTCTGATTTGTTACTGTTTGCTTTTGCAACAAATATTTTACAAGCAGCCCTCTGAGCAGGCTTACTCAGCAAGAATTTCAAGTACCAAAGATCAGCTTCTGCTCTCTCAACAGCAGGAGTTAATTATCTTGGCTGTGCCTCAGTGACAAAAAATACATATGTAAAACAGGACAGAAAATATTTATAGGTCGCATATAAATATGCTTCAGGTCTGGCTGTTTACCAAAGCAGCTTCTTTCAGAATTGTTAATTTTGTCTTCAGAATATGAACCAGTGACACAACCATGCAAATTATAATTCATATCATAGGATCTTCTACCTATTTGTGGCCACTTCTAGCACACAACAATGAATTATCTATGGGAGAAAAAGTCCACTTGAAGTCCAGACTTACCTTGCAGCTCTTTCATTAGTTCAATGTAGTTTGCTTTGCAATATTTTCCTATCAAAATTAAATGAAGATTGCTTTATGCACTTCTGTGCAAAATGTGAAAGAAACACCATCATTTTGATTACATAGTCTTTTCAAGGGTCAATGCATATTTATGAAAGGTGCTGAGTACAGTCTTAGTAATTAGTAAATGCAGCAATTGGATTTTAGAGAGGTTCTGAATAAGGTGAATCTACCTTGTAATTTATACTTGTTAAACATAAATAATCACACTTTCATTACAGCCTACCCACTGAATAACTAAATTTTGCTGGAGATGAAAATATTTACTTACCTCTAGGACCTATTGAGGCCATTGTCTGAAAATATTAAAAATTCCACATCCTACTGTAGATACTAATAATTTTGAAGGTAATTTATCATTACAGACATTGTTGCTCAAGCCTCTGTAGTCTCACCATGTCTTAAGGCTACATAAACCCATGATAATTTCATAGGAAGAGCACCAGGGAATAAGTCATAAAGTATTTTAGGAATCCAGGGAGGAAGGGACAGGATGAGGGGATGGGATATGCAGGATATTTGGGGGCTTGGGGCAGGATTTCACATTGAGTCTGACAGCCAGATTAGTCAGTTCTAATTTCTATGTCTGTAGTACATCACAAGATATTGTCTTGCCAGCTTCACACCTTTCTGTTCATTGTTTTTCATCTTCCAGACAAAGATAAATAAAAAATAGAACTTAAAATTTGCTCAGTGTGTCAGTAGGCTTTAATTGACCATTTACTTTTATTGCTTACTATGTAACTTGAAAATCCATTAAAATTTCTATTAGTCTTTGTACCACTTTAAAAACACTGATGATTTCTAACTAATTATTATTCTTACATCTCTAGACCAGTATCAGTCCACCCCATTTCTAACCTGGCAAATGTTATTAATCCAAGGGGAAACCACCCACAGCAAATTTCTACCATGAGAGTGGAAGGGCTTTAAAAATTTTACTTTCTTCTAGCCTATTTCTTTCAATTAGTTACTTAGCCTCTCCTATTCCACTGACACTTGCATCATCGTACATCAGATTTTATACCGATGACCTTGCCTTGTAAGACCACTGCTGCTCTTATGCTGCTGCATTCCCAGCCTCTAAAGGTGTACTCACACTATGGTCAGTGCAGTGCATTTTTTTCTCCACCTTTGCTGAGGGACTTGCAAATAGTTTTTGGAATAAATCACCAATGGGGGAAGCAATGGCTTTTGAAGAGTATTGAGGATTAAAAAAAGGAAAAAATCTGTAATTTGCAGTTATAAAAACATATGATTACTTTTGATGAATGGCAGGTAGCTTATTTTTGTGCTGCTGTCAGTGATGAGTTTACAATTTCTTTGCTTAGGTAACAAAGTGCAGAGGTACAAAAGATTATAGACCATAAATACAACTCAGGCTTTTCCTTTGGAAAAAAAAAGTCTCTTAAGAGATCACTGAAAAATGCTTTAATCACTAACTAAAAGCTTTCTGTTCACCTCTCAGGCAATACACAGAAGGCTACCCTGATCTCAAATCTCACTGCAGAGGAACAGCTTTTCAATTCCTTTCTGTACCTTTCCTTACTGTCCAAACAAGTAAAACCCCAGAAGGGCTGGACTATTGCAAAAGGACTGATTGCAGTTCAAAGACTGTACCAAAGCAACATTCCAAAGTGGTACTAAGCTGCAGTTCCATGAGTTCTCAACTGAAACAGGAAAGGCACTCAACTTTCAAAATCCATTCTTATTTCAGTTAGTAGTAACACATTTTCACTGTTTTTCAGTGCTCTACCCCACAAAGGTGTGGGTTATAGAAATATATGTTATGTGAACACAGAAAACGTGTCACATGCTGTAGGGCACTGACATGGGTTCATAATGATCTCTGGGGTACTGTACAGAAAGAATACACATACTCCAGATCACAAATCAAACCTCATCTCTACCTGTGGCATCTAATCAAACTGTAATGAAGCTGGAGAGCTTACTCATCCTTCATTTAAGAAGTTGCCAAAAGCAGCAGAGAAGGATGTCACCACCCCAACATGGAAAACTACTTGGGTATTTGGATGTTATTGAAGAAGTTTCCCTGCTGTTCCTGAGTGAGAGGGACAGTTTGATTCTAGCAAATAGGGTATCAGAGGTAAGAATGCATCAGGTTTAATTCCTGGATAAAATAGCAGTTATTTATTCATTAAAACCTGACATTTTTAATCTGAAAAGAGATATTTTCATGTTACATTTACCCCCATACCTTTTCTCTGTTTAGTCTTCTTTATAAAGGCAGAAAAAAAAAAAAGGCAGACCCTGTTTTGAGCCTCAGCTTGAACTCATAGCACATTTTCTGCCTTTGTCTCACAGCCAAAGAGTATTTCAACAGTTTCCTTTGCTTTCAAGCTGCTTTCTTTTGTTTTAGTGATTCTGTTGCTCAGATTTAATCAGACTTGTCCTTGTCTGTCTTTCAACATGACATGTTGTCATCACTTCTATTTGATAGCTTTGGTTAATAGAAGCATTTAAATATTTAAACCATTTAAAATCCTGTAGCAGATCATTGTCAGGTCTCTTCAGACACTTTTTCCTTAGACATTATCTCACCATCTTATATTGCATTCAAATTTGGAAAGATTTCAAATAGCCAAATAAGTTTTGCCTACATAAGTCCCTACCCTTTTATTAACTTAAGATATGTCATGGTTGAGAGAGAGGTTTCATTATTGAATAACAGTAAGAATGTCTTTAAAAAATATTTATGTGTACATGGTTAAATGTTGATATTCTGAGTTGTTACACTACAGAGCATAAAACATTATTTTCTTCTTGCAATTCTGTAAAGGTATGAAAAAAAAAATAAGTTTCTCTCAGAAGAAATATTTCACTAAGGTTAGTTTCAATCCAACACAGAAACAGTGAAAGTGAATTACATTTGAATTAACTAGAAAGCCTAATACAGCTAATCACAGAGTAACTGAGTTTGGAAGGGACCTCTGGAAGTCAACTGCACTGCTCACCATAAGGAATTTTTTCCTTATGTTTGGACAGAGCCTCCTGTGTTTCAGTTTGTTCCCATCACCCCTTGTAATGTCACTGGGCATCAGTGAAAAAGTCTATCCACACATAATCTATACACACGTAAAATGTGTGACAAATTTTTTCCAGGATTTCTAAAACAAGTTCATGAATTATTTTTTATTGTGAACCCCAGGACAAAAGCTGGATAGGAAATGAGATAATTTCAGAGACGAGATGCTACTGGAATTAAACTAACATTTTTGACTATTCTAAAATAATGAGAATTAGTTGCTTTTCACAATACATTATTCTTTTAAAATAAGGTAGGAAATCAGTAATACAATAGGAGAGGCCTCAGAGAAATAGCCCTTTCTAATGAGAATGGATTCATTCAACTGTCCACTCAGTGCTCTGACATAAGATTTCAGTTGCCTTTTTTTGAAACTTTGTGACTTGCCCTTGGTTTAGTCTTCAGCAGCTTCAAGGAGTTTAAGTCCACCTTCAGCACAATGAGCAGGAGAGAGCAATACCCTAGAGTGACTATCATTCCATGCTGAACTTGCTCCATAAGGGTTTAACTACAGCTATTCTGGATGCTGCAGAAGGCAATGGAGCTGTCTGCCTCTCTTGGGGAAGATCTATTGCATATTCACACCAGTTAAGAAGATAACTGTGCATATGCTAAAGGTTTTCAATATTACCCTTGAGTTTGGGTGTTCTTTCTTTTGCCTCCACTATCTCTACTCCTTACATATCTATGCCTGTTGGATTTCCTCACCTTATCTTTACCCTCCTCCTTTGAGGGCTCCTTCTACTCCAGACTTATCTGTCTCTCTGAAAACAGCATTCACACTAGACAAAAGACAACATTGCATTAAAATTCTACACAAACAGATTAACTTGTTAGAGACTATATAAAGTGTCAGACTAAGATGGATGCTACAAAAGTCACCTGCACTTCAAATGGAGGGCAGCTGAGGCTGATTTTCCAGAAATACACGCGGTGTCAATGTGTTTGTATGTGTTTTTGTGGAGGGGATAAAAAAATTGAAAGCCAAATGTGGCAACACCAGCGGTGTTTGCCATGGCCATTTGCATTACAAAAGACTGTAATTTGAACAACGGGTATGTCTTTGCAACATCATCTCTAAAATCAATGAAAGATTACTCCCTGCTTTTTCTCTCTTCCTAGAGTACACATTCTCACACTTTTTGTACACTTAATGTGCACTCACTGTCACTATTCTATTTCCATAATCAATAGTTTAATTTCTTCTTCAAATGTAAACATCTCAGACTATCAAGAGAAAAAATAATCAGGCATCAAAGCAAGTTTTATACCTACAATATGTACCCATTTTATTGCTTTACATTGCTTTTAATTGACCTATTTAAAGCTCCTTCTATTTCCCCTTGTTACTATATAGGCCAAAATGCAATAGCCCAAATTCTGAATTTTTCACTTTCCAATGAATACTCTTTACTAATTAAATATCTTCAGAAAAAGATAACATTTTCTGTGGAATATATTCAGGATCTGACTGGGTATAAAGACCTAAGGGGGGAATCTGAAGCAGTAGAAACTCAACTGTTTCCCTCAAAATGAAGCAGACAAGCAAGCTAATCAACCAGCCAGTAGTAGATTCATTACTGCTTAATAAAAAAACCCCAACAGCCATATTTTATTCCTTTGCATTTGCTCTATCTTGTCTGCTCTGGTAGACCATTAAAGTTCATCAGGCTTAAAGCAGCTATCAGAATTACAGTTCTTAAGACTGTAACAGTGTATTGCACTGACTCCTATAAATTAGTCTTAATTTCTAATTTCATTATCCGTGGGACAGTCAATTTTTACAAAGTCCAAGATGTATGGCCTTCTACCTGACTAGAGCAGCACATTTATCTAGGTGTATTACCCAGAGTTTAGATTTCAGATTTTTCATTGAGTTAAAAGAAGTCTGTAACACTGGAGCCATCATTGAGTTCCACAACCTTTTTTTCAAAAGAGGATTAGAAAATTGCCAGGCAGCAGGGAATGGATTCCAAACAGACAGAAGTCTTTCACAGCCCAGAATTACATAATTCACTATTACTGTGGTTTCTTGCCTCCTTATGACAATATCTTCCCTTAGAAATAAGATGTCAGGCTTGCTGATTAACTAGTCTTTGTTCTCATGACAAACTGCACACCTAATTTTTACTCTTCCATCTCTGAGATAAGCAACAGTATGTTTTACAGAAATCTACTCTACCTTTAACTTTTCAACAATTATCATTTTGCTACTGTAAGTTGTATATTTCCCTCTATTTAATCCTCTAGGTAGTAGATTCTCTCATTTATCCAGTGGGATCCATAGCTGTCAAGATTATATTTATTTTGTACAAAAGTATATGCACAAATATCCATTTTTCCAGATTGGATTACGTTACATGAACTGTATTGTGAAATGATTCCCCCAATTAATAAAAGCAAACCATAAGCACTCCTTTCCTTCCAAAAAATTGTGCTACATTTTAAACTCCCATTATTAAACTTGTGAGTATTAAAAATGCAATGATAGTTACCTACAAGGACTAGGACTGAAATGTCCAAGCTAAATTTAATCAGTATCTTTATTAAACTCCAGCACACCTCCTACTGCGAGAGAAGGGAAATCATTACTTTGTCAGTGCTATTTACCTGAGATTTACTTTACAAACAAACCACAAATACTTCCTCTTTCAGTGCTTGAAGCCTACTCAGATTCAGAAAACTACGTGGTTGTGAAATTTATTACACATTTCTTAACATAATTATTACCCTACAGAGAAATCATGCAGTGTTTTTGGCTATCCTCACAACATTAGTAACTATCACACGACATAAGTAACTCTGTAATATTCAATGTAATACGACAGCAAAATATTACTCTATTGAACAATTAGTTATTTTTGATTCAGGTATGGAGGCCACAGATATGTTGGTTTTTTAAACAGCAAGAGACTGCATTTGTTCAAGTTAAATTGGGGAAAAAAGAAAACAACAAAATCATTACTTCCTCGAACTTGGAACACTTAGGGCATTCAGACACAAACAAGACTCTCAAAAAAGAGCTAGACAAGCTGATCACAAGGAAGCAGTCTAGCAAAAGGTTTATTTTAAACCCCATGAGGTAGAGATAGCAGGACAAGAAGCTTAATGATAGTGCAGGTTTCCCCCATCCCATGCATGTCTAAGACACAGACACAACCATTACAGTAAACTGCACAAGAGCATGACAATTGCACCCAGTTCCAAAGTCAGCAGAAGCCGGTGTTTCTCAGACACACCTTCTGGCAACGTAACAAATGCTGAGCTCCTATTATTTTGTGTCACAACTGCCACAAACAATTGTTTCCATAACAAGATGCTAGTTTGTATGAGTGTAACATGACTTGTTCACTGGTGGAACTATAAGGTTGGTTGGTTGGCTTACCATATTATTGAAGATGATAGATAAGGACCCTGGGCAGGAATTAGAAACTTATTATCCTGTGGACAGTATTGCAATTGAGCTGTCAGAAGGTTTTTTACATGTAGGAATGAACTACTCCATTAAGACAAAACGACCTTTTCAAGTGAGGGTGGGGACAAGAAGAAAAATCACTGATGTTTTCATTCATAGTCCTCCCCAGACTGACCCAAAGTGGGTTGGTGAAATCTTCTTACCCCTCCCAAGAACTAAATCACTTTTGTAACCGAACCGGCTCATCTCTTGCTGACTTTTCATTTCCACTGCCATCTAACACTCCTATTTATGCATGCAAATATCTCCTCATCCCTTAAATCCATCATCAAGCTACCTAGTAACTGAATAACCCCATCAGTTCTAGGGCCCATCTGATTTGCATTGGCTCTACCCTCCCCTATGTGCACTGGCTGTGGTTTGTTTGACAGTAGCAGCACCCACCTCCAGCCAGCTCTGCACAGCTCTCCTCTTTGTCCGTGTGCTGATCCCCACCGGCTGCAGCATATCAGAAGCACACATCTCAAGCTCTTTCCCTATGGAACTGTTTACAGGAACAAGTCCAAGCATTTAAAAGAGTTGAGATAAAAAAATTTCTGCAAGCTCACTGAGCTCCCTGAAGTCTGAGCTCTTGCCTGGACAATCAGGACAGTAACCAAAGTAAAAGATAAAACTCGAGTGATTTCTGAATGACTCCATCCCACCCGCACAAGCGCAAACTAGTTAAAAAATGGTTCATCCAACAAGACATGAGAACTAGCTTACAGGTACATTTAATATAAATCATTTATTTGAGGCCTTAATGTTGTCACAATTGTTCATGATGACTGGCTCATTGCTTCAGAAAATTTGCCCTACAACTTCAATCAGTTGCTCAATGATCAGGTCAAATGATATGCAATAAATAAGAACTATAGTAGGTGAAACCTGTGGGCACAACTGCTCTAAGGCAACAAGAGGTACTTTTTGCCTTCAAATAATTTTAAGACATTTTCTTAATGTTTATGTTCTCTGTAATCTAATTATGTGACTCTCAAAGAGAATTACTTGCTAGTGCATAAATTTAATAAAATTCTGTTTCCTTCTGACATGCCTGCCATACAAACAGCTTACTAATTAGCCCATTAAGGCCTAATATTGGCACTGGTTTCCAAACATGCAGCCCAGATTGGCTTACAACACTTGATGAGCTCCCACAGTTCACACTGGCCTCAGCTACAGGGATAAATTCTTGATCTCAGGACTGGTCACCACGTTAGCACAAAATTGCAGAAAATGTTACCCCAAACTGTTCCTTTTGTATAAAGAAAACTTGGACAAAACTTTTTTTCTACCAAAGTACTTTCAGAAGTGAGATATTTTATTTCACTTCATTCTCACAAAATATTCATTGTATTATTCAATGCTAATTAAAAAAACAACAGCATCTTCAGTCTTCATCTAGTTCCCACAGTCCTTTATCAGTCCTGATTCTGTCTATATAGTGTCTCTGTCAATTTTTTAACAGCCCTAAGGCTATTGTATGGTTTATTCTGACAATTATTATCTTTAACAGAAAACAGCACAGTGAACACATCCACGCTCAATATGGAATCCATTTTGTCCAAATTCCATGTTCCATAACAGCTTTCCACTTGAAAACACAACAGATAACCATGATGGTTAAGAACCAGTTTTAGCACAATTGGTAAGCATCTCCAGTTTGACAGAATAGTGTTCAGCATTTAAGCAACACTTTTTTCTTTCAAAAGACCTCCAGTAACAACAGATATTTATTTTTAACCCTTATGTGTCACTTTAGTAACCAAACTGTCCCACATCCTAGCCCTGCACTAGAAGCAAAGATTCTTGTAGCTCATAGCAAGCCCTTCTACCAGCACCATATAATCCGCTGTTCAGCTCACCAAAACCTTGCCAAAAGAGGTCTTTAACTAGTTTCTGAACAAGAAAGCAGTGTTGGATAAGCATGTTATTATTTGGCCAACTCAAGCTTTGTCCAAATATTCCTGCCAGGAAATTTTTCCCTGGAAGGTCACAGAAAACTATATTAAAACAGATGAAATAAAATCTAATAGAAAATTCTACATTAAGCTACAGGTTTGCAGAATTAACCCCCACTCCTTCCATTCTAGCTATAAACAGAAGGATTTTATGCAGTGTGGCCTGTAATGAAACATACCTTAAAAGATTTCATTAATTTCTTCAATTTCAACTTCTTTCACTTCATTTAGTTCTAATTTCTTTAATTACTTTCTTTACTGAAACAAATTAATGAGTCTTCTATCAATTCAGTATCACAGCATGGGTTCATAATAAAACAGGACAGACTTCAGAAAGATAGATTAGAATGTCTGAGCCTTCAAAAAATAGCATGAAAGACAATATCCTGTAGACATATCTATTAAGTTCAGAGGGTTTTGTCTGGCTCATCTTTTGCCTGAATAATGTCTGACAGGATGGTCCTCGTACAAAGAAAAAAAACTGTTAGAGGGGGAAAAAGAAAAATCTTTAAAAAGTTGACAATCCAGGAAAAATATCTGCATCTGCTCACTCAAAGAACATCAAGAATTTACAGCATCAGGGCCTCAGATGATTAAATTCCTCTTTTGAAAACATTTAATCATATTTTCAGATACCATGGTAACTTTCATAGTGTAATAAAGCAGACACTGATTTATTTTTTTTAATGTGATTTACAAAAGAATACATTCCAAACATCTATGATCCTAGAAAAAGAATCTAAAAACTAAAGGTTAGGAAAAGACATTTAAGATCAGCAGGTTCAGCCATGAACACAACACTGCTGTGCCTACCACTAAACCATGCCCCCCAAGTGCCACATCTACACCTGTTTCAAATATCTCCAGGGACAGCGACCCAGCCACTTCCCTGGGCAGCCTGTTCCAGGACTTGGCAAGTTCTTCAGGGAAGAAACATTTCCTAACATCCAATCCAAAGCTCCCTGGCACAACTTGAAGCTGTTTACCCTTGTCCTGTGACTTGTTACCTGGTAGAAGAGTTTGAACCCCACCTGGCTACAACCTCCTTTCATGTAGCTGTAGAGAGCAATATGGTCCCCCCTGAGGCTCCTTTTCTCCAGGCTA